>WNNJ02002953.1:0-229068 GCA_012934845.2 Pomphorhynchus laevis | reverse complement strand
ATTAATATTATTAATATTAATATAAATAAGATATTATTTATTTAATCTAAAATTTTTAGATTAAATAAAACGTTTATGTATAATTTTTTCAAACATTAATATACAAACATGATTGCGATATGATTGTAACATCAAACATGATTGCGATATGATTGTGACATCAAACATGATTGCAATAGAAAATATAATTGTTTTAAAAAGGATGTACACTTTTATTAATATTAATTACATTATATAAACTCTTTTTCAGTGGAACGGGCGAGATGAATTTCGAGCAAAGCGACTACAGATCTCGAAGCTCTCGTCTGCGAAGATCAAGGTAATTTTAATTCATGACGGTTTTGTGTATATTTTCAATTGCGAAAATAATTAATTATTTAATTAATTATCAATTAATTATTCATCTTAATAATAAGATTAATTAATATCTGACATGCAAATTTTAATTCATAAAGGCTTTGTGGATATTTTCAATCGCGAAATTAATTAATTATTAATAAATTATTAATTAATTAATAATCTTAATAATAAGATTAATTAATATCTTACATGCCAATTTTCGTTTAGAATGTTTGTTTTGTTTAACGCATCATCTGGTATTGAAATGATATAAATTAATAATTAATTTATAACTTTTAAGACTGCCACCATTCTTAATGCTATGTTATTAAGGATGGTAGATTTGATTGAAATATAAAGTTATCTGCTAAAATATTGTTTAAATTGATATATCATTAATTATATAAATTTTACTTTCGAAGTTTTGCACGTGGTTGAATTTTATTAAACTTTATATAAAATTTATAAACTTTTACTAAACTTGAATTTATTTTTTTTGATTTTATTACATTTTAAACTTGTTAATCAACAGTATATACGTTTTGGTAGATAATTTTATCATATAATTTCATCAAACAGAAAATAGTAAAATATATAAATCAACACAATAATATTAAAAATAAATTTAAAATCATTAACGGGACATTTTTATGGATGGATAATAAATAATATACTTTGCATTAGAATAAGATACTAGATAGTTATTTCAGAAGAAATACATCATTAGCATGTATTTGACCATACTGCTATATTGGGGAGAGGAGTTAGGGGCCGAAACCTGATAGCATAGCAGTTCCTCCTGATGACCTCTAATTCTTATTCTGATACAACGTCTGTTATTTATTAGTCAATTCATAAAAATGACGTTTATTTTAAATTTCATTTTTTTTAACTTGATTTAAATTATAGAAAATCTAAAAACAATTATTAATTTTTTATTCAACAAGCGAACAAATTTATCCAGGTAGCCTCATTTCTTATAAGACCAATATTAATGATAAATAAGGTGTATATCTGGATATGAAAATTTAATTAACATTAACTAAAACTACTATTAATTTATATCGTAAAGATGACATATTTAAATTTACAAGAAACATATTTTTGCATGAGCATTCATGCATACCATATAATATAAAATATAATACATTAAATAATGAAATTTTAAGAATTTCAACAATATGTAATGATATTGGCTTTCTTAAAAATCATTTAAATAATTTAATAGATACATATTTTAAACTAGGTTACTATAAAAATAACATCAAGCAGAAAATAGTAAAATATATAAATCAACACAATAATATAAAGAATAAATTTAAACTCTTAAGTGGCAAATTTTTATGGATGGATAATAAATAATATACTTTGTATTAGAATAAGATACTAGATAGTTATTTCAGAGGAAATACATCATTAGCATGTATTTGGCCCCGCTGCTATGTTGGGTAGAGGAGTTAGGGGCCGAAACCTGATAGCATAGCAGTTCCTCCTGATGACCTCTAATTCTTATTCTGATACAACGTCTGTTATTTATTAGTCAATTCATAAAAATGACTTTTTAAATTTCAATTTTTTAACTTGATTTAAATTATAGAAAATCTAAAAACGATTATTAATTTTATTATTTAATTATTAAATTTTCATTTAGCATTTTTATGTTTTGTTTATTTTATAATTATATAACAATACGTAGACTCACTTCGGCAAATACAAGAAAGTTTGTTCCCGCAAATGCAAGATAAATAAAATTATTACATAACATCTGCATAAGACAGAAAACAACCTTTTAATTAATTATAAATTTTACTATTGGATTTAATACAAAGTAAATTGTGATTTTGATGCCAGCTTCTTTTGCTAATCATGTACCTTAACTATGTCGATAATATGCCCCAAAATGAATCATAAAGGATTAATATTAACTGAGTAATTTGATCTTATCATGATCTATTAACAATTTTAAACATTAAAATGGATCATTAACATGTATTTGGCCCCGCTGCTATGTTGGGTAGAGGAGTTAGGATCCAAAACCTGACAGCATAGCAGTTCCTCCTGATGACCTCTAATCATTATTCTGATACATTAAATTTCATTTTTTTTATTTTAACTTGATTTAAATTATAGAAAATATAAAAACAATTATTAATTATTTAATTATTAAACTTTGATTTAGCATTATTATGTTTTGTTTATTTTATAATTATATTAAATACGTAGACTCAGTTAGATGATTTGATTTATAAATATAACATAATATGATGACTTTAATTTAATTTTGTAACAAATTTAGTGACATAAATTTTGATGAATGGAATTTTTTAGCTGTGCAGGTGTTCGCAGGTGTTTTATTTAATTACCATAAAAAATGCGACTTTTTTATTATCTATAATTAAACTATTGAATTAAAATTTAAATTAAATTTAACTCTCAAATTTAAACTATTTTATAACGTCTGCATTAAAGCTAAGCTGTTAGTTATTTTTAAAGCAATCGAACCATATGCTTTCTTATTTCTGGGATTACATCGTGATTTACGTCAATGTACATGGCATCAATAATTATCTTATTTTCTAAAATTATATAGTTAAATTGCTAAATATTCAGGAACGATCAGGTATAATTAAAAGCAAAATAATTATTTTGATTTTTCGCTATCAAATATTAAATATTTTGATATTTAAGAACTACAAGGTATAATTGTAATGCATCACAATTATTTTGATGGATATACATCTATCCATCCTGATCTGTATTTTAAATATTCAGGTACGATCAGGCATAATTGAAAAGCATCAAAATTATTTTAAAATTTGCTAATAACTACTAACATCAGAAATTTGAAACTACATAAAAAATGGAAAAAATTGCATAAAAATCTTAAAAATGACCACGTTATTAATCCCTCTTAAGTTCGCAACAGTGCCTTCTTGTCTAAAAGTGATTGAATAAAAATATAAATTAATCGTCACTGAGATTAATTTTAAAAATAAATTAAAATAACAAGTATGAAATTTAAAAGAAACTATTAAATGTACTCGAAAATAAGGTACATCAGTTCATTTTTTAGGTTTTTTAGTGAATGCGATTTCGACCGTTGCCAGATGAATATCGTTAATAATTTATTATCGCTTATTTAAAATGAGAATAAAATGTATTCTCGTTTTATTAACGTCAACGACATTAACTCTGTTCTAAACGACCTCCCATGTGCCGCTTCGGAATACGGACTTAATATGTTTCTATTTAGGAAACATTTATGTAACACTCTTTGTAGCCACACCTTCACAGAAGCAGGACAATCATCTGATGAACATGAAATGATGTGCTCTATACCCTTTTCTTGTGATTACTTACGGAACTATGAGAGGTTATGTTTATGGTCAAAGCAATAACATACGGAAAAACTACTGATCTTACTATTAAAAAATTTGACTGCGCTCTCACTGGAGATCTATTAAAGGACCGAATAGCGAATCAGTTTGTACACTTTCTACCTTTTCTCACACATAACTGTTGCACTTTTGCATGCATACCATCCTTCGTTTGAGCCGATTTTACTAGATGATATCATCGTTTTCATCCTCAATCGAAGAGAATAGTTAAACATTCTCCGGTTCTTGTCTTGAGATGTAATCTTGATTCGTTTATTCCGTGAATACGATTTTCGACCGTTGCTAGATGAATATCGTTGATATTTTATTCTCGTTGATAAACATTTGATTGTCCATTGAGATAATATTGTATTTATATTATCTCTCAAGTTATTTTTTAGATTTTTTATTACACTTCAAATTACTATTTATGCTAACATTCTGTTAACATGGTCTATTTTCCAATAATAGATCCAGTGACATTTTTTTCCAATCAAATGGTTGTCATGCTGAATGAAATATCAACAATTGTTTGAGTTAATATTTTAATTTATGAAAATCAAAATTGCAAAGGCAGAATTAACCATTACAAGCCTCAAGTCTGATACGGTTTTAAGGAGTGGCTTCACATGACAGCAATGAAAGCCGTATAAGATGTAAGGCGGAGGAGCGTGCGCTTTATGATGTTTCTTTTCAAGGCTTTATTGAGGATACTGTCAAAGTTGTGTAGCTACACGGCTGATGAGACCATCCTGCAGCGATGAGTAGACTAAGGTCGAAACACCCATTCGAGACCAGGCGTCAGTGGTAGGTACATTCCGGTTAAGCTTCCCGGTGAAGGTTTGTGCGAATATTAAAAAAGTAAATTTAATTCTTTCGTATTTACAACGTCATAATTATTTGTAATTAATAATATAAATAGTATTAATTACTAATCCTCTGAATATTTCATAATTAAGAAATTTACATTTGCATTTGCCATCAGAAAAATTTGTTTTATTGAATTGATCGAACAATTTGTTTAGACCGCAACAACAAAACGATGGTAACGATTCTAAATCATCTACACCAAATTCAAAGCGTTCATCAGCTAATCTTCAACTTTCGAAGCAATCTAAAAAGTCAGCTACTTCATCGAATACAACAACGGCTTTATCTAATGGTGTTCTGAATGAAAGCTTCAAGTCAACATCATCCCAAGCACAGGATGGACTTCAACCGGATTTTAAGTTTACACTCAGTTCAGATAATGATGTCGAATATCTTACATGCGACATGCCCAACAGTAGATGCTCTAAAAAGTTTCGATCACAAATTGCACTAGAATATCACAAGTCAGCAATGCATCCAAGTGTATAGGCTACCCAAACTCTCAATCAGTTATTAAATATCTATAGAATATGTAATGATTTATATTCACTGTCTTCTTAATTTATTTTTTCAAAAATAGCATTTTATATTTAGGAGCTATTTATTACTTTTATTATTTATCATTTTATCATTTAAAATTTTTATTTTTTGAAAATGGAAAAATTTTCACGCTGCCACTTGCAATGAATGTATTCAATTAAAAAATAAACTAAACATTCATTGCAAGTGGAAGCATGAAAAACAGTGATCCGGCTAGCGGATCACACAACTAGGGTAGGTTTCTAATAGATAGTTAAAATACGATCCCCTACTGAAAGATATATACAGAAATGTATATCTACACCACTGGAGCAGCCAGCCAAGTAGATGTAGCGTTGAATCAAGATACAGACGTCCTGAGTTCAAATCCGATCAGCATCAGTGTACGGAGAAAGCAGATAATAGGGTCGAAACGTGAAATGTAGGTCTGGGTCAGCAGCTGATGAGACTTACCCAGACTGATTAATAGCGTCCTGCTGTATTAAAAATTAGATCAATACCTGTGAGGATAATATCGTGGCAAAATCAGAAGAATTTCAGCTCACAGATGCATTCAAGTTAAATTAAAAACATTCATTGCAAGTGGTAGCATGAAAAACAGTGATCCGGCTAGCGGATCACACACATCGGGTAGGTTTCTAATAGATCGTTAGAATTCGATCTCCTGCCAAAAGTAATATACAGAAATGTATATCTACACCACTGGAACAGCCAGCCAAGTGGATGTAGCGTTGAATCAAGATACAGACGTCGAGTTCAAATCCGATCAGCATCAGTGTACGGAGAAAGCAGATGACAAGGATCGAAACGTGAAATGTAGGTCTGGATCCGCAGCTGATGAGACCCACCCAGACTGATTAGTAGCGTCCTGCTGTATCAAAAATAAGATCAATACCTGTGAGAATAATATCGTGCCACAATCAGAAACAGATCCAATCAAGTATAATATTTTAATTTTTAAAAATGGAAAATTTTTTATATAAGCTCAGGGTATTAAATTGTGAATAATGAATTTTATTTTTATGAATAGACAATGAGAAACTATAAATTATAAACTATATTTACAATTTTTATTAAACAATATTTAATATTTATTTATCAAACTATATTTACATATTTTTTGAATCCATATAACTTTGGTCAAGTATTCTAAATATTTAATATAGAATTCTCAGATATACAAACAAAATAATAAGAATATGTTGTTAGTAGGAATGCCAAAGGGGTGAAATTGCTTGCTATGCATATAATTACCAAATGCGACGAATAAAAAATTATTTCATTTTAAAATAACATCTTATATGTTGTTGGAATAAAAATGAAATAAGTATACGAATTGAATCGTGATTAACATTTATATATTTAATTATTTTATTATTATTATCCAATAATATTTTTAAGCATTTTAAATTGAAATTTAATCTTATCAAATATAGAATTATTTACCTTGATTTCATTGGATCTTTTTAAATTATTTTCTGAAATCTATTGTACTTTCAATTTTTTATTGGTTTATTTTATGGCAATAATATTAAATGATAGAAAATATTTAAAAATCTTAATTTCTATGAAAAGTCACGATGTTAATTGAAGTCACTACTACATCTGTTGATATATCAATATCTTAATATTTATATAATATTTAATATTTATATATTAGTAAATCTTTCGGCCTTAATAAGATAAGTAATATCAAGGTGCAGATGAACTCAATTGCAACAATGACTGCACAATTATATCAATTTAAAATTAGGAAACAAATAATAGATGGCTAGTTTGATAATATCAATTAAATGCAAAAATAAGTCGGTTTTTAATTAAAGGTAAAACATTCCTCTACCAACGTTGATTTAATTTAAAATCAGAAATGATTTCAACTAATTTTGAAAAATGTAAGACGAGTCTTTTATTAAATCTAATAGTCAATAAAGCAGACGAGTCGAATGATCGCCAGCCAACATTAAAATTACCGAAAGGGAAACGTACGTATTGGATCAGTAGCTGATGAAGTCAACCAATACTGAAATGCAACGTACTGATGCTGGCTTATAGATATGATTAAAACAAAGTGCGTTGTCATCAAAAATTTCAATTGTAACAATGACTAAACAATTAACTTAACTTATAATTAGGAAGCAAACTATCGATGATAAGTAGGTTTTCAAATTGAAGGTAGAACCTTCACCTATCAACCCTGATTTAATGTGAAATCAGAAATGATTTCAATTAAATTTACAAAATGTAAGAAGAGTCTTTCATTAAATCTAATTTCAATAAAAGCAGGCGAGTCGAGTGATCGTCAGCCAACATTAAAAGGACCGAAACGTGAAATGTAGGTTTTTAATCAGAAATTGATTGAATTCCATCGATACTGAAATGAATCTGATGTTGGCATATGATTAAAGCGAAGTGCTTTGTCATCAAAAATTTCAATTATAACAATGATTAAAATCACAATTAATTAAAAAATTATCGATGCATTTATAATTTTGCTTGTTAAGATACGACATGTGCGACATATAAGTAAGGGTTTTATTAATAACTATATAACTGATAAAAAAACTTAAGAAACAAAAACATGCAAAAGACAACTTTAAATAGAAGCTGTTCACGACGTGTATTTTGAAATCTTCAACTTATATTCACGGCCTCAGGTCCAGAGGGATCTGAGCCCCTCGGCCGCACCAGCGCGTTATACATTTGATTATAGCACATGTGTGTTAAATGACAAATAACTAACCACGTTACGGCGTATAACACACATTACAGTATTTTACTTATTCATTTATGTAACTTGTGGTATATTTAAAATATAAATTTTTTTACTTACTAACTTCTTAACAGCACAAATTAAAGGCATATGGCTGTTTTGTCGATTTGTAAAATTTAATTTAAGATGTTGAAATTTAGTCGTTTGGTTAAGTTATCTGCTCAGATACGGTAAGACATGCAACGTCAATTTGTTATTAACATTAAAAATAGATATGTTCACAAGAAAGATACATACGGTAGTCTTTACATTGATACTCACCGAAGATCGGATTTGGTCAAGCACACTACAGAAATCGACGAAAACTCAGTAAGCGGATTATGCTTTTATGCTTTTACCATAAGGCTTCCAATGTAGTATCAAAATTACATCTTTAAGAAAACAATTTTTACATTTAGATATTATTTTAAATATAGGACGCGATAAGATTTAATTAATGACTTGGTTTTCTAAGGTTTACAAGGAAAATTCGCGTCCTTATTTGGGTTTTATCTTTTCCTACTCCTCAAATCGAACACTTAGGCAAAGACACATATAATTTAGTACCAAGGAATTTATTTCGAATAACAATTGGTTAATTAAGATAAGCTTGATAACAAATATAGCGTCAGCCTTTAGTGTGTGCACACAGTCGAAGTGGCATTGACCTTAGAAGAAGTTTACAGCCATATGTAATTTTCAACGTGTATGATACTAAGATCGGCCAAAGCGAGGGAGCTCTCTTAAAGAGAGCTAAGTTATACTCCAAAGCCTCGAAGAACTAATTTTGTCCTCAGCCTTTTGACATTCAGCTAAAAAGTCATCAAGTTTCTTGTAGGCTTACAGCGTTAAATGCCAAGAATAATAGCTTAAAATTCAGCGACCGTATCAGAATAAACCACGTTAGAAGCCCATGTCTACCCGTTTCTGTATTCTTCAGTTCGTTTTATTGAATTTAGGAGTATTTAACTAAAGGTAGCTTTGTACCGTATACTCTTTCTAGTTGCCTTTCATAATGTTTCTCTATATACACTGTGGAACGCTTTCAGTTGCCCATCTTTTGCAGTTAAGGTATTTTAAAGGAAACAGTGAGGATTTATTGCGTAGACCGCGAATATAACGTAATCAGCAAATATTTTATAAATATAATTTTAATGTTATAGGAGGATGTTTCTAAAGTATCCGGTATTGCTGAGGATAATATCACATCAAGAAAATGTACAATTTTTAAGAAAGCAGCAAATGCTATGCAATCGGGTGGTTCGAACCCTAAATGGACACTTGAATTTGATACAATGGCAAGATGGAAAAGTGGATTAATGGGATGGGGAGCAAGGTTAGTTATATTGAATTTTGATTTCTATAAATGAGCTTTTGCATAGCAACACAGAATTAATATTGAACTGAGCAACGCTACATTCTGTCATAGCAAAATGATTAAGTATAGTCTTGCAAGGCTAACTGTGATATAATAATGTTAAAGTTAAAGTTGAATTGCGTTTGTAATTTAATACAAAATAATATCTAATGTTTTGATTTTATACGTAATTTATTGGCACTCATATTTTTATATTAAAATTTATTATTTTACATATCTTGCTAGCTTGTGCGAACATTTTCAGAATAATCTTTTTTATCAAAAAATGTTTGTTCATTTAAAAATGTTTGTTTAAATTCAGTTGCACCCAACGTCTTAGCTCAAGTTTTAAATTTGAGAAATTTGTAAAGAAATTATGAATTAAAAATTAAAAATAAATGATTTAGATCCATTCTTTAAATCTAATAAATCTAAATTTAGATCCGTTTTTATGGATTTCAATGACTTAGATCCATTAAACCGGCAATTGTTTAGTTACATATATACGATTTTTGAACTTGAGCTTATATTTTTACGAAGTTGAGTTTATAATTTATACGAAGTATAAATTATAAATATAAATTACATAAATTAAATAAATTATAACTTAATATTTATTAATTAGAAATTTATATTTTGTATTTTATTCTACTGAATAAAACTGAATCGCGAGAAAATAATGTTTTTATCTTCATTTTATCTTGAGCTTTGTATTCTTGAACATTCGGCAACTTTTGAAGTCACAAATTTGCCTATAATTTCGTTTATATCCGAAACCTTCAATGTAAAACCAATTTGCAGGGTATATTTTCTAAAAAAATACCCTGCACATATATGCAAGGCATATATCTCGTTTATACATATTTTTTATATGTATAAACGAGATGTATCGTAGCTTTTTCATTGATGCATCGTCAGCTTTTTCTATTTCTTGATAAAATCTGCCCAAGTTATATTTCATTTAATTTTTATAATCATTTTAATAATTCATATTGCTAGCTTTAGACCAGGAGTTCCCAAACACTTCAGACCATCAACTATTATCAACTTTACGTTAATATCAATGTATTTTGTAGGTATTCACATCATTTGACACAATGTAAGTGAAAAAAGGGATCAACATCCCTGTTCTTTTTAAATGGCTGGTAATGATCATTTACTGATAAAGAATTATTTGAGCTGGATCAAAGAATAAAGGAATTTTTTTATTGAAATTTTGCTAACTTCTGTTAGCATCTTTAGAAAATTACTAAAGTTATTTTCTGAGGATGCTAACAAAATTTAGCGAAATATCAATAAAAAATTAGCCTTTCTTTGATCCAGCTCCAATAATTATCCCTATTCATATTATGATTTCATAATATGAAATCATATTATGAAATTCATATTATGCTTGTATATTGATTGCTGATTCTTGCTTCAAATCATTGATTGATAATCGAGGTTAATAAGATATAACCAGCGCGGTCCATGATCACAAAGTTTTTACAGAGTCTATTAAATCGTTTACTGCACCCGATGCTTTGTAATCAATATATTTTAAACTATCTTTAATTAAAGTCTATCAAAAGTTTTAATTCATTTTAGCTGCGATCCATTATCAAATAGTGAAATTCAATTCGCAATCAAAGATGATGCAATTCGTTTTTGTGAAAGAATGAGTACGTTATTTTCCATTTATTTTTTATTTAAAAAAATTAACGTTTCTTGAAATAAATTTTGACTTTCAGTAATTATTTCAGCAATAATCATCATTTCTAAAAGATTAGCAAATTATAGTTATTAAAAGTAAGTCACAATAATTTAATAGATTGTAAATAGTTGGTAATGATCAATTAGGTCATAAAGAATTATTGGAACTGAATCAAAGTTAGATGAAATTTTATTCGATATTTCGCTAACCTTTTGTTAGCGTCTTCAGAAAATTACTCATTTACTTAATGTAATTTAAAATACTACTTCAGTAATGTTCTAAATATGCTAACAGAGTTTAACCAAATATCAAATAAAATATCATTTTATTTGATCCAGCTCCTATAATTATTTATCAATAATAGATCAGTATCAGGTTATTAGTTATAAGTTATAGATTAGTATCAAATTATCAAGTTATAAAGTTGTTTTATTATAAAATAACTTTATTATTTATTAATAATCTAATACTAATATTAGATTATCTAAAAATTTATAAAAGATCATCAACATTTGAATAATTCCCAACTATTCACACAGTTTAAATTTGATAGTAGAAGCAAATAAGGAAATAATGAATCGCTATTATGTCGACTTATTTATTCTGCTTTAATTCAGTTAATGTTTTCTGTTCGTATATAAGAATGAGCAATTCTTATCCATTAATTTCATAATTTTGATAATGAAGTATAAAACATTTTATTTTTACAAATCAGTTTTGCAGAAATGTATACCCGATGTGGAAAGCCGATCAAGACACGCTTACTATTATTATGGATCGCTGGTTTAATAACGAAAGTTAATAATTTTGTTTTATACAAAAGTTGTTCATGTTTAAGCATTTTACATTACAACATAAAATATCATTAAAATATACATTAATCAGATAAGGTAACTGAGTCCCGAGTCCGATTTAATTTAACTGAGTGCAATTTAATTTCTAAATTATTTATAAATTTTATTATCTTAAAAGTATTAATAATTATTTTGGCTTGCATGAAGTATTTCAATTTTATTATCAAAAAGTTCCTTTTTAAAAAGCTAAATATCAAATAAAATTTCCTTCTAATATTGATCCATCTCCAATAATTCTTTATCAATAATGGATCATTATAAACGATAATAAATTAAAATATTTTTATAATTTAAATTTTAAAAATATATAATTATATAAAAATTATATAATTTAAATGAATTTATGAATCCGTTTTTAATGGATTTATTAATCCGTTTTATTTTAATGGATTTATTAATCGATTATAGAACGTATTCGGTAGCTTATTTATAAAAATAAAAATATTTTTTAAATTTTAAATAAAATCTTAAATAAATAAAGATTAAAATAAGATTTAATTTATAAAATTTTAATTTTATTGATTAAAATCTTAATTGAATTTTTTAAAATAACAGTAAGGCATTACAAGAATTAATAGCATTTTGAAAGTAATAACTTGTGAAAGTATATAAGATTGTAATAACAATCTTATATATTGTTGTCCAATATATTTACCTTAAATATAAATAGATTGATTTATTCAAAATTAATTCAAGGTATTTAATAATTTTTAAAGCTGTTTGATAAGTGAATGTATCATCAATCAATCGATTTTTCTTCGTCGTTTGCTTGTTCTCGACCATTTGCTCATACTTTATTGTTCGCACCTTCCTTAATGTTTAATCGTTCTTTATGATTATATCTTTTTATCGTTTGTTTTGTTATTATTGTTAAATCGTTCTTTACTGTTTGTTTGCTCTTTATTGTTAAATCGTTTGCTCTTTCATTATTGTTTAATCGTTCTTCGTTGGTTTGCTTTTTCTTTTTTGTTTAATCGTTCTTTACCGTCTCCTTGCTCTTTATCGTTTGTTCGTTCGTTCTTTATCGTTTACTCCATCCTTATTGTTTAATCGTTCTTTACCGTTTGCTTGCTCTTTATCGTTTGTTTTTACGTTCTATATCGTTTGCTCCTTCCATATTGTTTAATCGTTCTTTGTCGTTTGCTATTTCTTTATTGTATAATCGTTCTTTACCGTTTCCTTGTTCTTTACCGTTTGTTTGTACGTTCTTTATCGTTTGCTTCTTCCTTATTGTTTAATCGTTCTTCGTCGTTTGTTTTGTCTTTATTGTTTAATCGTTCTTTGCCGTTTGCTTGCTCTTTATTGTTTGTTTATTCATTCTTTATCGTTTGCTTTTTTATTATTTAATTGTTCTTTGCCGTTTAATCGTTTTTATCAATTTAGAATACACTTACGAAATTATTGAACCGAACACCTCCATCAAACGAAATCGGTCATACGCAGATAATTTCTCATGGAATCGAAGAACAAGGATACATACCCGATAGATACATTTATACTTTATAGATGAACTTTTCATAAACAAATCTAGTATTTCTATATTGTTATTGGTAAACTATCTTACCCTGGAAGATCTATGAAAGTATAATACTAATTGATATTCTTGTTATTTAGTTAAATCATTCATTTGGTGACTTTTAGGTTTGCAAACTACAATGAAAATTTGTCAGTCTTATTTTTATTTTTTAGATTAAATTTTAAGTTCATTATAGTATTTTTATTCTGGACTCCTATATTTTCTTATTTATTCAAATATAATATTTAGAGATAAATAATTAGAAACGAACAATCTCATGACCGTACTGTTTCTTCTATAATAACTTCTATTAAAGTATTTGATGTAAAGAAAAATAAAGTGAACAAAACACCCATCTCAGTTTCTGCTGATTGGTTTACGTTACTGGTTATCTTGCTTCCATTTGTTATTTAGCCCACGCATTTTAGAAGTCTATTGATCTAATGCTTATGTGCTTGTACTGGCGTCCTTGATGTCTTGTATTGGATATCATACATTATATTTGCCAGCCATCTGTTTGAAGTTACTAAATCACTTTAGTGTATGCCTTTCCAATACGTCCTTTATTTCAGTGATCTCAATTCAGCTCAGAATTTCATCGTTATTGACATAGTCATTCAAAGAAATTCCGCAAATCAAAAATGATATTATAATTTCTGTATTGACTAGCGTTCAAATATCGCTTGTCTTGAAATCTTCATTTTCAAAAATGAAGATTTCTTTGTGATATCCTTTTATTTAAGAATCACATTCCTTTTATTTTAATTCTAATCCACTTGAATACGTTTCTGGTACACTATCTCTGCATTTTGCTTATCTTCAAATTGTCGTTTATCCGCCATCATAATCAATCTTTATCGTTCGATGAAGCCACGCAATATTTTCGAGTAATGCTTCTTCGAGTTATCCAGTATTGGCTTCGGCTCTGTGGTAAAATTTCTACATCTCAAATCTTAAACAAATTGATAAGGTCTAATGTCGATTTTTACAACGTGTTATAGATTTCTCTTCAAAATGTTCGTCGACCGTCATAATAGCTCACTCTTTCGGATCTTTCAGCAATTAGAATATTTAATAAGTTAAAATTTTTTATAATTCATAATTTTTAATCTTTCAATATATTATATAGCATTAATTAGAATTAATTAATGCTTAATTAATTAATTAGAATTAATTATTTTGAGGAACTGCTATGTTATCAGATTGCGGCACCTATTCATCAACACAATATAACAGTGGACCGAATACACAGCAATATTGTATTACCTATTATGTAATGCGATTATATAAATTATTATCTCATTTAAGTAATGTCTTATTATCTTAAGTAATGTGATTATATTTATTATCCATAAAATTTTCCGCTTTATAGTTTAAATTTATTTTTCATAATATTGTGTTCATTTAGATATTTTATATTTTTCTGTTTGATTGTATTTTTCTAGCACCATAGTTTAAAATATGTATCTATTAAATTATTTAAATGATTTTGAAGAAAGTCAATTTCATTCTTACAATTTCGTTTTTAAATCCATTATATTTTATATTATATGGTATGAATGTGTTTCTTGTAAATTTAGATATGCTATCTTTACGATATAAATTAAAAGTAGTTTTAATTGAAATATGACGCATGTTTTTTAATGACAATGTTATGACTCTTAAAGGAGGCGGTTTACTGTGCAATATTTCGGCTAGCGATGATGCATTTGGATATTGTTATCCAAAAATGGTGATAAAAAAAAGAAAGCTAATATCATTACATATTGTTGCAATTCTTAAAATTTCATTATTTAATGTATTATATTTTATATTATATGGTATGCATGAATGCTCATGCAAAAATATGTTTCTTGTAAATTTAAATATGTCATCTTTACGATATAAATTAATAGTAGTTTTAGTTAATGTTAATTTAATGTTCATATCTAGATATACACCTTCTTTATCATTAATATTAGTTTAGTAAGAATAAGGCTACCTGAATGAAGATATATATGAATGAACACCTATATGAACATATCTAGATAGGTTCATATCTAAATATATATTTTCTTTATCATCAATATTGTTTTAATAAATTTGAATAAATTTATCAAATTTAAAATAAACAAATAAATTTATTTGTTTATTAGATTTATTAATTTATTTAATAATTTCAAATTTAGTTTCCCAATTTATGTCATATTTTCGATATAAGTAAATGATAGTTTTAATTGATGCTAATTTAATGTTCATATCTATATATATTTTTAAAGAACATATGAACACACTTTTGTGTGTTCTAAAAATTCTTTATTGGAATCAATACTGAAATAGTGTTTTATAACAGTATTAATTTCGATTACCTCACAATATTTTTTAAAGTGTGCTTTAATGACTTTAAGTATTTTATTCATATAAAAAACTTAAATAATAATAACTTATTATGGTAAATAAGTTATAATAACTTATTTATAATAAGTTATTAATAGTAAATAATAACTTATTACTATTATTATAGTAATACAAATATTAATATCTATAAAAATATGGATATTAATATTTGTATTAATATCCATATTATTAATACAATCCATCTATAAAAAATTCTGCTGATGAGTTTAAATTTATTTGACTGTTTTATACTTGATTTTATTTTTCTAGTATTATTTTAATTATTGAAGAAAAACAATTATTGAAGAAAACGAAATTGCCATGAATATGGCAATGAATATAGCAATTCTATATTCATATAACACTGTGAATATGAATTCTTTTACAAAAAATACTTTTGTAAATTTAAATATGTCGTCTTTACGATATAAATTAATAATAGTTTTAGTTAATTTAAATCCATTATATTTGATATTATATGGTATGCATGAATGCTCATGCAAAAATGTTTCTTGTAAATTTAAACATGTCATCTTTACGATATAAATTAATAGTAGTTTTAATTGATGTTAATTTTATTGTTCATACCTAGATATACACCTTATTTATCATTAATATTGTTTTTATTAAGAATAAGGCTAATTTGATAAATTTTTTCGTATATTGAATAAAAATTATTATAGATTATTAGATTATTATTAGATTATTATGTCTTACTGTCGGAACTATTTTTTAATAGATTCCCGTACATGTTTCAATCTTTAATTCATTTTTATTTACTCAAACGTTGCTCCAATTGTGGTGTACAATTTTTAATCAAAGATAAAATTTACATTATTGGCAAATATTATAAACAAATAAATGGATAAATTAATGATATTTGCACAGTTCAACTTTAATATATAGACTTAAATTATGTCGAATCTTCAATAGAATTTGAAAATCATTTTTTAAGATATATCCACGATTTATAATATCATATAATATTTAAGCAAAATGTATCTTTAAGAAATTAATATCATAAATGGCAATTCTTAAAATAATTCTTAATATAATGTGGTATCCATGCATGCTAATGTAAAAATACTTTTATTGTAAATTTAAATATGTTATCTTTACGATAAAAATTAAAAGTAGTTTTAATTGATGTTAATTTAATGTTTATATCTAGATTGGTTTATAAATATATCATCAAGATTATTTTTTAAGATAAAAAAAATAAAAATTAAAAATTAATCTTAAAATAATCTTAAAAATTTTTAAGATTATTTGGATAAATTTGTTTATTATTTGGATACAAATTAGTTGTCTAACACTATCATTTTTGGTTATTTAATAAATTAATAATTTTAATTATTTTATTATCTTAACAATTAAAGAATATAGTGAACTCATTTCTATGCCATAGAGAGAGTTAATTTTTAACTAGTCAAATTTTTGATAGCTAACTGCTATCATTTGGACAAGAAAATGCAAATGGCAATTTCTTTTTAATGAACTTTTCAATGTAATTGATGATATCAATTAGCTGATATTATCTCCTAATTGTAATTGCCCCATTTTTTTAAATAAAAATGATGTGTTTGTTGTTTTAAATAATTTTGATTATAATAATTAATATTGATGTTAGTTTATAGTTTACAATAAAATGCCAAATTTGTGTAGATAAATGCCATCAGAAGTACATGATAATAAACGATCTTCATTTGATATTGATGATCAAATTGGAAAACTACAAAATAATTCACTCTATCGAGACGGTATTCACAGGAGAACCCAGCTACAACCATCAATGACACCACTAATCCACGAAAAGGCTGATCGCCTGCATACGATATGTTGGACTCCTGATGGTGATCAATTGTTGGCCAGTTCATCAGACGGTAACATATACTTTTATAATTTCCGTTCCGATTCAAGACTGACTGTGAATGAGCTTTGGCAATCTCAAAACGCTGATCATTTAAAATGGCGACCTGATGATCGGAATGTGTTTGCAGTGGGCATTGGCCGTACTGTTAAGATCTTTGATCGTCGAAAGCGGAACAAGCAACGCCCGATAAATCAATTCACCGTCAAAAATTCGGACATTATTGATCTGAACTGGCATCCTAATGGACAATTTATTTGTGCAGGTACTAAAGATAATCGCTTTGAAACGTTTCCATTAAAATATGCCGTAGAGAGCAAACCACATTTGTTTTCGCCTATTTATTTTAACGATGAAATAAACGAATTTAAATGGGACTATACTGGTCGTTTGTTACTACTGACTACTGGTCTTGGAACAATTTTGATCTATGATTGGAACGAATTTCACAATGCCAATAAAAGCGAAGATGATGGATTCCTGTACAGCTTAAACGTCAGTGCTTCAAATTGTATATGCATAAGCTGCGACCAACAGTTACCGAGGTTCGCAGTCGGCTGCGCGAATTCACTTCTATTTCTCTTCGACATACCTGAATTAATATGTAGTAAAACATTTTCTACTCTGGATTATCCTGTCCGTACTGTTAACTTTAGCTCGGATGGGGCATTTTTGGCCAGTGCATGTGAAAATAGGCAAATTGCAATCTTCGATGTAAATCGAGACGACGATTGCTTTGAGGTTAAACTGGATTCAAGTAGCAAAGATCAGGGAATGCCATGTCTTTCTTGGCATCCTGTTAGTCCATTATTAGCTTACACAGCAAACTCAAATGAATCAGAAAAGGATGTAATGAAGAATATTGCCTTCTGGATGCACAAAAAGGAATAATATGTAGATAAGTTTGTTGTTTGTAATTAAATGTTTAAATTACTTTTGCCAAAAAGTTGTCGTACCGTATAAGCAAATTTAAATTCGAATAAACTATAAAAGATAATAATCTAACATGCTTTTATAATTTTTGACTGCTTAAAGTTTAATATATATAAAACGATTTTTTTCGAAATCACAAACCCTCACGAGGCTTTTAATGAATGGAATTTAATTAACCTGTCGAATTTATTTTATTAAAACTTACTTCGAAAAGTGATAGGCTCATTATCTTTGTTGATTGTTTACAAATTAATTTTAACCAAATTGAACATGATATTTAGATGTAAGCTACATGTGCAAAATGTGTATTTTTACCCCAAAAATGTCTATATTAAAAATCATGTATTTTATATCTTCCCAAAAAATGTCGTTGCTCCAGTAAACCATCATATTCAAGGTTACAACGTCCTTGAATTATTTTATATAATGGTATAGATAAAATATACATTAAAAATATTATTTAGGCGTATTTTATGAAACATTTGAATATTACGAATGGATTTAAGACTAAAATCTATCAACTTTAATAAATTTAGATAGCGATATTTATGATTACTAAGAAATGAAACTGCAACTTTGCCTTTCTTGTTATTTTTATAGTTGATGAACACAAAACGTTCGAAAATGTAGTTATAAATCTTCTTCCTTTTCATGAAGAAGTTTTCTTCTTCATGAAAAGTTTTAATGTAAAAGTGAAATAAACTAATAAATTAATTATAAAGTTATAGATTGCAAATGGAATTAAATGGCTGACTGCTCTTGTTTGTTTAATTGTAGAGCTTCAAACTGTTGCCCATTTTAATGTTTAATTAGAGGCGGAACAGTTTTATTAGAAGTACTTCAACCAATTTTAAGTTTATGCTTCCTTTAATTGATTTTTATTTATTAAAAATAAATAATTAATAATTAATAAATAATTTTTATTTATTAAATATTATAAATATTTATTAATCTAGTAATTAATAAATATTTATTATTAAATATTTTTTATCACTTATCTTTGTGTATGTTACTATAATGTACAATTAAGTAAATCCCATAAAAATCAACAATATATGTGGAGGTCCAATAAATCAAGACATATGAATAGTTTTCCAAATAAAAAATATAATATCATAGTCCATTTATAAATAATTTATATAAATTTAATTTCGCCTCCCTGAAACATCAAAACATCCAATTCAAACAACACACTGAACAATTCACTACTAAAAACTCTTTATAATCGACCCTGAAATATCCTCAGCCCCAAATATTTGTCGAATTTGTTTCAACAAATCTGTTCTTGATGAGCACGAAGGAGCCATTGTCTAAATTCATAAAATAATATATTTATTATAGTTCACCAAGTTCACTATATCTACTTCGTAGTTCATTATTATCAATTTATATTATAAAATAATTATTTTAATTTTAAATAGTTGATGGTGATCCATTATTGATAAAGAATTTTTGAGCTGGATCAAAAAATGGGAAAAAATTTAAAGCGTTTAATAATAAGCTCTTTGTAATCGATCCTGAAATATTATCAGTCCCAAATACCTTGAAATCACTTATCGTGATACACGGGTATCACAATAAGCTTTGCATAATTTGTATCCCATGCAACGACCGTTCGAAATATTGCCGCAGTAAATTTTGACAAATTCAATGTCAACCAATTTCTCATTTGTTTTATTGCCCTGTCCCTTCCAAATTATCACTCAATCAAATTGATTCGCTAACTGCTGACCTTAACAACACCCTTGACCCAAGCCAACTAATCTCAAAGCAATTGTTAAGACAGGCAGTCAAGCAAGTGATCGGCAATTCAAATCACAGCAAATGACTTTAATCTCATAAATACTTTCGTGTTATATTTTATCATTTGTGTTTTTGTGCATTTTTGTTTTCCACCCCATGCTGAAATACTACAGTGACATAATATATATTCTCAGATTAATAAAAAATAACATTATTAAATTTATATACTAATATTATAATAATATTTACGTTTTATAACTTTTCAGTTTTCTTTATCATTGATCGCTGTTTAATAAACAGCGACCAGCTTATCTTTATCATGTCAATTATAATAGCAAACGCAAAAATATTTTTAATTAAATGAAATTATAATTAAATTGGTCGTAATTATTTAAATAATTAGTCATAATAAAATCATTTTTAAATTTATCATGTAACATTTGAACTAAAATTATTCTGATAAGAAATCATATCAAATCTAGCTGCATTAATAATTACTAGAACACTGTTGATTTCATTGACTGATAGGCTAAGGAGCTAGTTACGAGTTTGAAATACTTTGCTTGTAATGTTCAATAATAGTGTTCTTTCGTTTCATAGTTCGTCTGGACGTAAGCTTACGGGACTTGAATTTTTTCCTGCAGAATTTGCCCACTCCCCAAAATATGGATCCAACGATTAATATAAGAAGAATAGCGTCTGATGTTAGTCCAACTATTTTGTAAGCGGTTTTCGATGGATTTTCGATTTGAGGCATAATTAGCAATTGTGTATTGTAAGTGATTTAACGATTCTACAAAACAACAAAAGAATTACCGATAAATGTATTTTACAATTAAAAATAGATAGATTTAAATAATTTAATCCAGCAATAATACGAAACTGCTTTGTAGTTTACCAACATAAAATACTGAACTTGAAATACGAGTTTTATCTAACGATTTGTCTCCAAATTTCACTATTTCCAAAGATTGCGAGATATAATATTTAAATAGAATTAATACAAAACATTTATTACGATAAATTTCAATAAAATTGTGGTTTCAACTAAAACATACCTGCATTCTCAAAATCCAGGTCTTTAATTTGGCTTTTACTCTACAAATGTAGAGTAAATACAATGCACTTGAACGCAACACTAAATGGGTTTAGAACCCATTATTCAACTTAATTATAACGACTGAATAAAATTGTAAGCGAATTCAAATTACAGCTTATTAAGTCTATTAAAATTGTCGATAATGAACTCGCTTTGCATAATTAGACTAACACGATAGAATTAAAGGCAGTTGGAGTCAAGTTTTTTAAATGTATCTCAAGTGAATTTTACTAAAATTTATACCAAATCCTAAAAATACAATCATAAAAATACAATAATATGAATTGACCTTTAGGAAGTAAAAATGTAACAAAACCGATAAAATACTTCATTTAGATTTACGACCAAACCTATTAAGTTTTTGTTTGATCCATAAATAGTAATGCTGGCACAAAACAAAGTACGGTTATTTAAAAGACGTGTATTTTTATAATTTTGTTTTCATAACTTTTTTTGCTTACTCTTAATATTTGTGATAGCAATGTGATGATCAATAATTATTCGATGTAATTTGCGGAAATTTTCATTCACCAAATTCATTTACAAAACCGTTATGGCTATTAAACTGAAAATAGATATGCCTTCGAAGCATCGAAACGAAATTCATCATTTTGTTCCAACAATGCATAATTAAAATGAAAGTAGCAGTTTGATAAGTTAATTCTTTCGCTATGAAAAGTTTATCGCTTAATTCTGATTGAAACAAAATGCTCCTTTACTTACAAAGTTAAGAAAATGCATATTGGCACTACTGTCCAATTGATTACCTTGCACCGAACATATTTAAAAAGGCGAGGTTATAACATTTTCAGCTGTTTGCATATATGATTAGATTGATTTTGGTCGGCAAAGTATGGGAGTTAAAATTAACTTTTTATTTAAATTAATTCAAATAGTTAAATTCTTTTATACTCATTCAAGCCAACCGCCAAAGAAAACATACAAAACGGTAACACGTACCGTTTCGTCATCACAATGACTAATCAGTGCCGGATCCCTCCCACTACTGGATGCAGAAGAGGACTGGCAGACGGCACAAGACACGAGTCATGTAAGTTAATATTAAGAAACCTGCGTTGGTATTTACCAGTGCTTTTGCTAATAATCCTTCTTGGTGAAGTGGTAGTACTGTTTTAGCACTCTATGAGGTTATACTCTTGAATGGGTGTACCAGAATACCATAATAATAGCAGTATACCATTTCACGCGGAATAGTCTCACTCTATCTCTTGAGAAATAATTAAATATTAATTGTTGATAAATAATTAATATGCAGTTAGTTAAATCAGAAATAGTTTATGAATAATAAATATAAATCAAATGTAGCTGATAAATAATTAATATTCAACTATATATTTAAATCAACGATTTGACCGTTTTGTCAAATTTTGCAGTCGGATAGACTGCAAAATTGATGAATTTAGTACCTATCAGGTTTTTAAATTTATTGAAAATATCAATAAATATTGATATTTTGATTTTTAAATTTATTTGAAAAGGATGGAGGTAAAAATGATTTAAGTTCAATATTTTATTTATTGTATATTTAATCTACTTTTATATTTTGAAAACTAGTTTTATATTTTAATCTACTTTTAATATTCTGAAATATGCTGACGTTATTTTGAAATATTTTTAGTATTTCCCAAATTTAAAAACAGCTTACAAAATTATATTAACTCCGGACGTCTGTATCACGATTCAACGCTACATTCACTATGCTGGCTGCTCCAGTGGTTTAGATATACATTTCTGTATATATTTCTGTATAATATATATTATATATTATAATATATATTATATTATAAATTATATATTCTGTTTTGTTGAAATTTAAATTTGCACTACAACATCATATATTACATTAAATAAGGTAAAAGGCATAACTATAAATGCAAATCAATCACTTGATTTTGTGGGTTACTCAAGATTTACGTACATTAAAACTGAGACACTACCTCTCTAATTACCGAATCTTATTCGGAAGCAAGAATAGGTGGAGAGGATAAGGCGTGATCTACTAATAACAGCAACTCCAGATGCAATCAACAGTAACACTACACGCGTAAAGAACTTATATGTTCAATCAAGAATATCGAACTGCAGTTGTCATTTGTTGTATGATGGATATACAAAATGCCATAACTTTCTAACATATCACTGACACCATTTAATACAACATCGCATTTACGATCACGTTATTATTACAAAAATGTTACAACAGTATTTATTAAAACAAATCATATTAGTCAACTTATTTTACGTATTTTGTACTGTACATAAATTTCAAATCTTAAAAATACAAATATCTTAATCTTAAGATTTTCTATAATTCATATTATTATAGCTTAAGATTTCCATAACCCAGTTATGAACATATAAGTACATAATATGTAATGTATTAGAACTGCAGTTGTTGGTCGCTATTACTCAATAATATTCATAATAATTTATACATCGTGAATACCAAGACAATAAATGTGTTGAATTATATCTTGTATTTTTTACGAAAAATAGTCGATACAGAAATTACAGAGAAATTGGGCATTTAAGTTTTGTTTATAATTTACGAGTATAATTCGATGTTGTGAAGAGATCATACAAATTATAAAATACAATAATCAAATAAGAATATACGGATAAGAATTAATCAGCAGGGAATATTAAGTATTCCCTGCTGATTGCTAAAAGAAATCTGATTGATGAAAACCTGATCTGATTGATGTTAATATCTTCCAACTAAGTGTATTTTCAATTGGCTTTTAATAATAACTTTGCAATTTAAAAAAATGAAATTAAATTAAATAAATTATTATTTATAACTAAATGAATCCATAAAAGCACAATAGATAAACTATAGCCCATAATACTGGAGAAAATGAACTGGACATAATACTGGACAAAAGGTCCATTATGAAGTGATAACAGCCTAATTAACGAATATAATTCTATTGAATTCGAACTTAATTACAAGTGCCTTGGGGTATTACTGTCATTAAGATAACCTCTCTCAATATATTGAGCGAAAATCCTCTAAGATTGCAATTGCGACGTCTAGAATTCCTAATTTTTAAGCTCTCTCTTTTGACGGTGGTTCAAGGTTCTTCAAAGTAATGTTGCTTCCGATGATCAGCTTTTTAGTATGATTTATTATGATTAATGATTTATATGATTTAACCGCTTATGATTTATATGATTTAAATCATATCATTAGTGGCAAGTTGATAAAATCTCCGTTACTCAAATAATTGATAGTTAATCGCTAACTATCAATTATTTTATATTCGTTTAATGCTAATAAAATCTGATTATTCAGTTCGTTATTAGTCTTTGGTCATTCTCTGTGATATGGCAGTATTCACTTCTTCAGATGACTTTACAGTGAGAATAATAAGGTTCTTTTCTCTCTACTTAAAATGGTTCCCATCAGAAGCTTGTGTCGAAGATCAATACAGGATGAATACATTGGTTTTTGCACTTTCTGCTTTAAATCTGATATCAACAAAGTGTCATTCGGAAAATGCCAAAATATTTTCTTTATGTGAAGACATTATTGATTGGGTCAAATCAAATGCAATTTACAAAGCTAATAATAGTCAAAGTTATTAAGCAATATGATTTATATGGTTTAACAGCTTTTCAGTGTGATTTATTTTTCACGGACTTTATCCTTATAGACAGTTGTCAATGGAGATATGTAAAGACAGTAGTTGGCAATTAATGAGTAATTAATACTCATTTAAGTCAGCGTTTGAACCGATTATACCATGAACTAATTAATAGATAATATATCATGTATTAGAATAAAGATTAATAGGTCAATAGAAAGGAACTATAATGTCATCAGCTCTCTGTCCCTATTCCTCATAAAAGAACTGACTCATTATTTGCTTTTTGGTCTTTATTATATAATTTGTTTACTTGACATATATTTTTTCTCTGGTTCATTTTGTCCAGTATTATGGGCTATAATTTATCTACTGTGCTTTTATGGATTCATTTAGGTATAAATAATAAGTTATACCTAAGTTTATGGTTATTAAACATAATAACCACAGCTTAAAATATGTATCTATTATATTATTTAAATGATTTTGAAGAAAGTCAGTTTCATTCTTACAATTTCGTTTTTAAATCCATTATATTTTATATTATATGGTATGAATGAATGCTCATGCAAAAAATATCTTTCTTGTAAATTTTAATATGTCGTATTTAAGATATAAATTAAAAGTAATTTTAATTGATGTTAGTTTGATGTTCATATCTAGATATATATCTTAATTATCATCAATATTAGTTTATTAAGAATAAGGCTACATGAATAAATTTTTTCGCTTATTGAATAAAAATTATTACAGTTAAATACACATATTTCCTTAACATATTGTAATGCAAATTACGTATCTCTGTTGTTTAGATATATTTTTGCACTACAATGAACAAATTTATATATAATATGAAGCTTAAAAAGTCAGCTGTAATTGAGCTAATATTACTTCTCATTGGATCACCTTTAATTTGTCTAAATAGGGATGTTTCTACTTAGAGCAATTTTAATTTTATCAAAATTATTTGATTTATGCTTCGTAATACATAAAAATAAATTTTATTTATTATTTGTCTGATTTACATTAACAAAACCATTATCTGCTCTAGGCACGATACATTATATTTCATAAAATACAACACTGCAGTGAAATAATGCACTTTTCAAAATACTCTTGCCAGTATGTATTCTTATTACTTAACTTTAGCTTATTATTAGAAGCCAATTGAAAATAAATTTAGTTGGAAGATATTAGCATCAATCAGATCATGTAAGTGAGTTTATCGTATTTTGTACTATACATAACCTATTAAGGATATTTATGTATCCTTATATATGCAATACGTATTTGTTTTACTTTGCCCTATCTTCGAAAGACGGCAGCAGATTAATAAAATAACGATCAGATAATTAGAAAATAACTCTTATTACCTATAAGTATTATTTATTAATAAGCAATATCATAAAGTATTTTAGTGATTTATAGAGTTACGTTTATTCGTCACTTGGTTTTGTTGGTTATCCCCAGGTAGCTTTTTAAACGCTTAAAATACAGCCACTAATTTGAAGTTGCCTTTCAAAATGTACTTACATGATTAAATAGTGATTTTATCCAATGCATATCACAATATAAATATTCATTTTGAAACCAAAAAAATAAATTTTATTCTAAATTTAGCGGCTAACTCACCATAATTACGCGTAAGAACACGTTTTTAAAACAAAAATTAGTGACTACTAATTTAAAAATGTTAATATCATAATCTTAAGATTTTATAAATTTCAGATTTTTTAATATAAGAATTTATAACTTTTATGAATTGATTAATAAATAATATAAATGTATAATAATTAAGATTAGAGCTTATCAGGAGGAATTTCAATTTGATTATGTTTCGGGTCCAATTCTTCGACAAAAAATCTATTTTTTCACAAATATTCTATGAAGGATATTTGGTGTATATATTCTATAAAGGATGATTGGATATAAGGAATATTATTTTTATTTTATGAATATTAAGTTTGCTCTATCAAGACTTATTAATATTATGATTATATTATCTTAATATCACAACTTTCGAACTTTTATAATTCAATTTTTATGAAAATATAAAAATTCCAAAATTTCATTTTTAAAATATCGATGAACAATCAACGCTCATGATTTATAATGCTTTAATTGGCATTTTCATTATTTTTAAAAAATAATATTCAAGACACAATTCAAAAACTGTGACTTCATTTAAACATGTAAAATTCGTATATTTTATTAATAAATGTAATTTATTATTTAAACATTTATTAATAAATGTATATTATAAAATTTGCTATATTATAATTTGCAAAATGAGCAAATCTCACTTATTAATTACTTATGGCATAGTTAAAATTCCACACTTTTATAATACAGTATTTTTATGAACCAATTAATATATAATAAATCATAAATCCACTAATTTTAAGATCAGAGGTTTTCAGGAGAAGCTGATGTTCATGTAAAAATTCTAATAAAATTAATAATGTATTTTCATTATACATTTTACCATTTGATTTTACAATTTAAATATTTATACCAAAAAACTTGGTATAAAGTTTTCTTTGGTATTTTGAATACCAAATTAATTGACTATTTGGTTCACAAAAAAATCAATATAGGTATATATAGGTATACCTATATTGGTATCATGTATATAATACAAATTCTGATAGCTGAAACAATGATATTTCTTTCATAAGTCACTATAATCTGCTAATTGTATATTATATAAAATATTTTATATTTCAATATTATACAATATAAAGATAATATATAAAGCATTTGAATAAAGATTAGAGGTAATAACAACTATTGATAAAGCTAGTAATAACTTTGTCTTCATATGCAAAAAGCTTTATTATGATATACTAATGAAAGAGGTTAATTCTAATGATTTAAATGTAAATCCAACATATGAACGCAGTGAGTTGAGTTTAGAAACAATTATTACAAGTCACTGTTCTATAATGGATAAAAAGGGTATAAAGGTTGAATTAGATAATAAAACTATACCTATATTATATTGGAATCCAAAATTACATAAAAATCCAATAAAACCTAGGTTCATATGTAGTGCGTTTAAATGTACATTAAAACCACTTTCTGTCTATATGAATAAAATACTTAAAGTAATTAAAGCACACTTTAAAAAATATTGCAAGGTAATACGAAATTAATACTGGTATAAAACACTATTTCAGTATTAATTCTACAAAAGAATTTTTAGAACAGACAAAAGGAATAAATTTTCAAAATATAAATACATACGATTTTAGTACGCTTTATACAAATTTAGATTTAGTAGATATTAAAGGAGCGTTAGTAAAATTAATTAATCCTTTATTCGGAAAAAGATATACATATATGTGTTATAATAATTATAACGCCTATCTACTGTGACATAAACTGTGACATATATGTATTATAATCTAGAATTAATGGAACATTGAGAAAAGACTTTTAAAAGGGTACAAATATAAACTAAATAATTTAAAAAAATCAATAAAAATAAAATTTACAACGATGACATAAATTCTTACTTTGGTAAGCTGGTTAATAGTAAAAGCTTAAATACATCTAAGATTAAAATTTTCAAAGATTATATATTTGATGAAATTTAAAAGAAAATTAAAATAAGAAACAATTATAAAAGGAAAGATAAAATTAATAAAGATATGTATACATAACTTACTAAATTAAAGGATAACTATATAATAACAACTATTGATAAAGCTAGTAATAACTTTGTCTTCATATGCAAAAAGCTTTATTATGATATACTAATGAGAGGTTAAATTACTAGCTTTATCGAGTGTTAATTGTTTCTAAATTTAAATCACTACATTATAATGATTTAAATGTAAATCCAACATATGAACGTAGTGAGTTATTTTAGAAACAATTAATACGATTGATAGGAATCCAAAATTACATAAAAATTAAATAAAACGTGGGTTCATATGTAGGGCCTTTAGAGCGCATTTAAGCCTCTCTTTGTTTATATGAATAAAATACAAAAATATAATATAATTAATATAATGAAATTAAAAAAAAATAAAAAAGTATTGTCTAAATCTTTAATTATTAAATAAAAATTTAATAATTAAATAGTAAAAAATTAAATAATTGTAAATAATTTAATAATTTTATAAAAGATTTCATATAAATTATATAAAAAAAATTAAAATAAAAAAAACAATTTTTATGAATTGGCATATAAATAACAGACAAAATAAGGGTTAGAGATCATCAGGATGAACTGCTATGTTCTCAGGTTTCTAGTCCTATTCCTCGAATCGACATTGCAGCGGGGCTATTTACATGCTAATGACATATTTTTGAGGTTGTTTCTAATACAATGGTAACACAAATTCTGAAGCTGAAACACA
The DNA here is from genome assembly GCA_012934845.2 of Pomphorhynchus laevis. Lineage (NCBI taxonomy): Eukaryota > Metazoa > Acanthocephala > Palaeacanthocephala > Echinorhynchida > Pomphorhynchidae > Pomphorhynchus > Pomphorhynchus laevis. Next base: position 199,777 of record WNNJ02002953.1, on the reverse strand, counting down.
ATGATATTATTAATCTCTAATCTTAATCTCTAATTAGAGATTAGAGATTAATAAGCTAATTAATCTAATTATTCCTCCTAATAAGCTCTGATTAGAGCTTATTAGGAGGAATTTCAATTTTATTGGGCTCAATTCTTCGATAAAAAAAGTTGTTTTTCTCTTTCTTACGAAAATTACTTTAAAAACAAATTGGATTTTAGTTTTATTTGATGAAAGCTAGCAGCAACTAGCGAAATATAAAAGAAATTTCCTTTTGAAATCACACTGTAACGACAAGTACTAAATGATTTATAATTATAAAATTATATATAAATGGTACAAATTCTATAATACTCAGGATATCTATATAAATCTGCTCATATTCATACGAATTTAATCTAGGGGTGGCCTACAAGCTTTTGTCCTGTAGCAATCTTCCGGCAGACGATTTTTATCACACTTTTATTCAAATTTTATTTATAATCGCAAAGTATTGAAAAACAATGTATTAGAACAATGCAATTGTCTATTCTAATTCTATTCAAATTTTATTTATAATCGCAAAGTATTGAAAAACAATGTATTAGAACAATGCAATGTATTAAAACGATTTATTAATGTAATAACGATGTATTAGTACGATGTTTATCACACTTTTATGTGTGATCCTAAAAGGTAGTCTGATCGGCAGACTACCCTACCGATCAGACTCGGAAGTCTTGGTGTCCGACAAACGCTAGAAGTCGCAATACCTGCGTTCAGCTCTTTCGTATACTTAACAAGAGAGCTAACCAAGAGACTGATAGGAAACTTCTCATCTCTCTATTCACTCTTACCAGACAAACTTTGAAAAAGCTACAATCCAATGGCACGCTGAATTTTAGGCAACCATCTCATCGGAGCCAACTTTTCAAAAACGATAAACGGGGGACTATTATTATGCGTGTCATCAAAAGCTTATCGACAAAGCAAATAATCCCGAATCTCGTGCTCGCCTCATTGCTACCGCTTTAAAATGATCCGGGGATTTCCTCGAAGCATTACCTATAGCTTCCGTTGGCACCCGGCTTGAAGACCAATCATTGTCCACCGCTGTTACACTCAGACTTAGCGTTCAATGTGCTCAACCACTTCGATGTATATGCGAATAAAATGTCCGGAAAAACAGCGCCCATGCGCTAGACTGCAACAAAACAAAAGGCAGAAGTGTACGCCATATACATTGTTTGAGCGTGTTTTACTTGCCCAAACACTTTCACAGCCAGTCACGTAGTGCGCAACAGATTCTGCAAGTTCCGTTGCTGATCATGCCGAACTTGTTAAGCGTACCAAATATAGTGTCTTAGATGATCAGCAGTACAAGTTTGTTCCGATCGCCATCGAAACCCTGGCAGCAGTTGGTACCAGCGGATTTTTTGCAGCTTCAAGATAATCGGCGATTCTTCCAGATAATCAAAATACCCATTAATAAGTGCCTCGATATATGGATTTCCTGATAGAATCTGCCGAGAGGAACATGTTGCATTTGCATTTTCGAAAAGAATCGTGTTCATCGTATTGTCTCCCAATTTCGAATGTACTCGTGTTATAACATAGCTATCGCTAAGTGAATTAGGCGAATTAATGAATGACTAACGAATTTATTTTAACGAATCGGAATTATTTAATCTTTCGATTTTGTTCTAGTCGAAACGTGATGCAGTTAATAAATGCTCTTTAGTATTTATGATTATAATCATTATTTAAATCACTTTAAATTTAAAAAGAAATTTTTCTTATATGTAATTGTACGTGCTTGTTTATATTGATTTATATTGATATTTATATTGATATTATATTTATATTGTTTATATTGTCACTACAGAATTAATCACTACACATTTTTGTTTTGCCTTGACTTTTAATTTTTTCTCGTTAGGTTCAAAAAAATTCTGCTGATTATTTATTCTATAATATTTTGCTTGGGAATATCCGTTAGAAATCTAGCTATCTTCGTTCTTGTTCTTAATATCTTATTCGTTCTTGTCCCTAATATCTTATTAATACAAAACCAATTTACAATACAATACAAATTTACATTTATTTCAATACAGCTGGTTTTGTTTTCAATATATTGATTCAGTCGTTAATATTTTCACCAATTGGTGAAAATGAAATATTTTATTTGTATAAAATTTCATTTTACACAAATGAAATAAAAGCATTTATATTGTTTATATTGCCACTACAGAATTAATACCTATAAACTAGGTATTACAACATTCTGGCAATTCGCCGAAGGAATGTTTAACAAAATTTTATAAAGCAATTACAACATCTAGAGAAAGAATAAAATAAAAAATTATACAAATTTTCGACTATTGCAATAGTCCTTTTTCAAGTGTTATGTTTTGACAAGGAAAAAGAAAAAATGATGTTATAATTTCCAACGATGAAAGCTCTACCGATTCTGTAGTGTGCTAGTAAGCAGAATCAATTTCCAATTACCCTCTGCCATCCACCGTATTAGGATAACTCTGAATATTCTTTATTCAGAGTATTAGGATAAATTAAGATAGTATTACCTCCGTATTAGGATAAGTCTAATATTCTTTCTCTTATCAGACCTCTGGATATAATGTCTTCATTTTGCAAGATCTTAGAGTTGGAAAATCAAGTTCGTGGTTATCATTCAGCCACTGCTTTCCTAATGCTGATGAAGTATCACCCTTTTTAAAATTATATTTATACTCTTTTATTCTCGTTTTTAAGTTTAGTTTCGCCGCCCAAAGTATTTGGCTGGCAATCCAAACATGGGGTTTCATGGGTTACATTAGTCGACTCATATTTCGGTTTGTTCTTACATTGTCTGGCTAGAGTAGCTTTCTTTAAATGGTATAAAAAAGTATTTACTGGCGGCTGTTTTTAAGAAATTAGTTCATTCATCACTGATACATTCCGCAGTTAAGAAGTCATTTCACACTCGAGCTGCTTTCAAATAATTACTATTAATTTCATTCTTGAGACAACGGGTAGTTGCTTGACATTGCTTGCTAATAATAATTCTTGATTGATTATGTTTTTCGATGTTTAAGCCTCGAATACAATATAAGAGCACATCGAATGAATCATTGAATATTATATTATTAACTGATTTATATTATAATTTTATACAGTTACATTATATATTTAAATGCATTCATTTTGTAAATACTAGTTCTTGATTTATTCCGTCTCTTTGTGTTTAAACGCCCAATATAATAAAACGTCGAATGTATCATTGAACATTTATAAATAATCATCAAAAATTTCGCCTCTATAATATTAAATTATGAAGAGTGGTCCCGCTTCATCATCGGGTGCCCCTACGTCTTTCGACAACGCGATCTTGTGGCTTTGACGTGTGCTTACAGAGAAGTCAATAGAGAGTGCATGCTCGAGGTTTGAACCCCGTACATAGAGTTTGCAATGCACACGCCTCCACCATTCGGCCACGCGGGGTATTATATTAAATTATCATATATTAAATTATCAATATTAAATTATCATACTTAATAACGGTAATAATTCCATGTGACGCATTAGAAAATTTACCTGATAATTTTCCCTGTTACGACAAATGGCGCAGGCCGTCATGTCACATCATATTCTGATGTAAACACATTTATTATATCATTAAGAACTCTAGACGAACAGGTACTAAGTTGCCCAGATATTCTTGCAATCAAAAAAGCATCCAATTCAATAATTGCTATTTCCTAAATAGGTATGTACGTTTGTACTCATGTATACATTGCAATAACGCATGTGTTAATTAAGCTTAACAACAGCACAGAAAAGCATTTGCTTTATACATTATTACCTTCTTGTAATATTAATTCCTTCTTGTAATATTCCGATGAATCAAAGAATTGTTTTCGTAATATGTTATTCAATATATACAATATTAGCTAGCATAAATATGATTAAATACATTCATTTTTACTTGCTAAACCATGCACGCAGCATATTACAGAAATTGGAAAAATGTTAATTACGTTAAGAGGTTACCAATAAAAGAACAGACATAAACAAAATTACTCTGTAAAAATTATCGATGTATGTTTATGAATAAATCTAACTACAAGAACAACAATTTCTTGACAAGAAAAAAAATAATTACTGTCAACCACTGGTCCGGGTGTCGGGTCGTGGAGGCAGTTCACGAAACAAACTACTCCCGACCACGATCCTGGGCGGCAGACTAGAGTTCTCTTCCAGATAGCTGAAGGCGGTCTTCGGCCAGTTTCGAGATTTGATCTCTCCACCGGTATTGAGATATACAACGATGCCTCTTTACAGAGAATCCTTCCTGGAAAGCCCTTCGAGGAAGGTAATCCCTAAACATCCTCAGAAAGTATCCGAGCCACGAACTCTGTCGAATACCTTCTCCAAATCTACAAAGCACATGTTGACCGGTTGAACGAACTCCCAAGAACGTTTAAGGATATTCGAGAGAGTAAAGAGCTGATCTGTAGTTCAACGACCTAGACGAAAGCCGCATTGCTAATCTTACAACTGTCCCTCAACTCTAGGCCATATACTTAACTCAAGAATCATAGCAAATAGATTACCAGTTTGGCTACAAATAGTGATGCCCCGATAATTAGAACATACCCTTCGTTCACCTTTCTTAAAAACCGGTACTATCACCCGAGTTCGCAACTTACTAGGAACCTGGCCCGACTTTAATGGAACGTTGAAGATCCGTGTTAGCCACTTCATGCCAACAACGTCGAGAGCCTTTAACGCTTCATGTCGAATCTTGTCTACTCCAGAAGACTTGCCATTACGAAGTTTTTTAACAACATCAATGAACTTTTCCAAATATATGACCTCTTCACATGGTTCTAAAGGCTCTACTTCTACAAGAGAAGGCATATCCATCGGATTAAAAAGACTCATAAAATGCACTTTCTAACAATCAAGAATTTCTTTAATATCAGTCAGCATAGATCCTCTCTTGTCATAGACAGTTAAATATGGATATGCCTTATGGATATAAGGCATATCCATCGGATTAAGGAGATCTCTAAAATGCTCTTTCCAACAACCAAGAATTTCTTAAATGTCAATCCGCATAGATCCTCTCTTGTCATAGACAGTTTGAGGAGTTTTCTGCTTTCCAACACGAAGGTTCCTGTTCCTCCTCCAGAACATCTTCGAAGCTGACCTATAATCAAGTTCTAAGTGATCTCTAAACTTCTCCCGATCCGCCTTTTTCGCTTCATTCGCTTCAATAACTGCTCGAACTAAAGCTCTCTTTGACCTTCGGTACTTGTCTTCAGCTTCCACTGATTTATCTGGCAAAGTTTCCTTATAAGCCAGCTTCTTCTGTTGGACAAAATCTCTAACTGTTGATGTCCACCAAGCAATTCGAGTATTTCCTCCGCGGCAAGCACCTAAGGCCTTCAAGCCACAACGTTTTACAGTAGCTTTGACAAACGGAATCTGAACATCTCCCATTCCTGATCAGTACTCTTCATCTCTTCTGGCAACCGAGAGAAGTCCTTCAGCATGTAGCCAGAAAAACGATCTTTGACAGAAACATCTGCTAGATGCTCCCAGCATTCCCTCACACAACTTTTGGGTTTACCAGGCTTGTCTAGCATCCGATTTGGCCATCAAGTTTATTAACTACAAGGTAGTGATCAGTTGATAGATTAGCTCCTCTTTTCACAAAAGTGTCCAGAACATAACGCCGCAGATCGGATGAAACGATTACATAATCAATCATTGATCTTTGACTAAGAGAATCCTGATGCCATCTGCATCTATACATCATATGTTATTTATCATTCAATTGCTATTTATTTTAAATTTAAAATTTTATATAAATAAAAATTATATAAAATATTGTATAATTATTTATTATTTTCAATTATTTATCTTTATTTTTAATTTACATAGTATAAAATACGTAGACTCAGTTATCTGATCTGAATATTAAAATTACCAAAATACACATAAATTACAATAGAATTTGATCGGTTCTATCACTTTCGAATTCGTATTACAGTAGTCAGGAATACCGACTCACATATTCATTCTCGCAGCATCGCAGCAATTACAGTTTAGTCTCATCTCACATTTTCGTAACTGTTGATTATCAATCAATAAATCGATAATTTCGATGAAGTTATCATCAATTGATTTTTAAGACTTTATAATTATAAAACTGTCAGTGCCATCTTAAATGAATTCTCTAACTTTGAATCTTAAATGATTCAAAGTTTTCTAAATGCGCTTAAGTATAAAGCATATCAAATGAGTAATGATCAAGTTGAATCCGCAATATGTACCAAGAAATACAATTGTGTCCAGCACTGTATTGACTCGATTACTAATTTGGAAAAATAGGTTTAAAAGACCTGTTGTAATATTTGAAATGGCAAAAAGTATAAGCATCATTTTTCTTGGGATTATTATGTATAAATTATCAGTGGAAATCGATTTAAATTGCCATTGGGTTACCATAAAATAGAATAGGGCTATGAATATAATATGAGCACAGTACGTAATATTACAAAAGCCCCTATCGATTTCAGATCTTATAACAAACCGAAGAAACATAATAACAACACTAATGCAGACGACTGCTTTGTACGTAAATTCATGCTTACATTCAAGTACATATTTGGTAATCAGTGAACAGCAATGGTTAAGGAACACAAATCCAGTAATAGATATAATTCCAGGCCAATTATCCCTTATTATGGTTGGTGCGTAGTTGGAATACTTTGAAATGAAGTGTAAAATTAGTACATGTCGAATGGCCGACAATATGGTTGCATTTAATAGGGATAACTTCTTTGCCTCTAGAAACGCAAAGAGATGTGAAAAATAAAGTGTAAATGAGGCATTCCAATGCCTACCATATTCTTCAATCGCTACTGAATAGTTAACCAAAGGTAGAATCAATAATCGTAAAAGTCCGAAAATTAAAACATATACACTAGGTCCTCGTCTGCTGTATATTTGATTCTGCGCCGATGAAACGCAAACGAACAAACCGATCCCTATGTCCATTAGACCCATTCCATATTTGGAAGCTTTAAGATAACGCTTTGGAAATAGTGGGCAATCAGCTGCAAGAATGCATATCATAGTTAACGAATGCAAGCCATATCTACTAAGGTTTACAAAACTTTTTAATTTGAATATGTTCGATTTGTGATCGACGCTTGTCCGTTGCTCAAACAGAGAAATGCCAATTAATATAACAGGTATTAATGGAGGATGCACAATTAATGATACAATCTGTAAAACAAATAAGAACAGAAATTGCACATAAATGCTTTGCGATACAGAGGCATGAGAGGCAGCAAATATACACGTGTAGATCTGCAGACAGGTTTCTAGGAGTGAGCAGCCATCGTTCATTTGTTAGCTTTAATTGCGGTATTGATTTTGTTAACGAATTTATCTTTCGTTGAAATTCTAAAGCATTCTGAATAGGTAAATAAAAATATCAAGCTTAATTTACTAAAGTTCGAAGTTCAAAATTATTTGAACAATTTTCTGAATCGTTCACTTAACAAATATTTAATATTATCTAATAATATTACATTCGGATCAAAATAAATTGTTTTCTTTGACGAAGCATCCCCGACAATTAAAACTCTAACTTTAATTTCTAACGATTAACTAATGTATACATTTCAGATTCAAAGGGGCTGCACGAACAGCCGAAATATTTTAATAAAATTCAACGGTTTTAATTATCGAGAATTCTTCACCAAAAAACTATTAAATATTAATATTATAACATATATAAATTGAGCAACAATATTAAAATTATTGGGTAATAACTAATAGGATTAATTCTCGTTAAAAGTGTCTATTAATATAGAAATAATACATTCTGTAAATATTAATATAATATTTGTTAATATTCTCATGTAGGATAATCTTCGAGTAATTATTACCTCCTTTACTGTGAAGATGCAATTTCATAATTCGATAAATAAGAGTATTATTAATAATACATGTGTGATAATTTTACTATTATTTATATTTAAACTTTAATCTGTTTTACTATTATACAATAAAACAATAAAACACTATTATATTGAACAGTAAAACTTTCAAGGAAATTTCAATCGACTTATATGGATTAAATGGGAAAAATAATTTCAATTGATAAGTATGATATGTGGAAAATATAACCTAGATAATATTCATTTAATATAATATCATTAAATATAATTTTAATGTAACTTTAATTATATTAGCTATTAAGTTTTAAGGAAATTTCGATTGACTTATAGGATAAATGGGGAAAAATCGTATTAATTTGTATCCGTTAAAAATAGTTGTAATTATAGTAATTATTATCTTCATTTAAAATATTAATACATTCATTATCCAAAATATATAAAACAATTAATTTTAAAGCATTAAACAGTTATGTTTGATAGATAGTAACTAAGCAACTACAGTAAAATTTAAATTAATAGAGTTAATAAATATAAATTTATAATACATTCGTGTTTACTAAATGAACTCATTCTGAATTCATTTGACAAGCAATTTTAATTGATTCTCATTTATTCTGTTTAATTCTTTATCAATTAGCAAATATACATAAGTTAATAGGTTCGTTCATATTTGTTAATATTAAATATTTTGATTAAAGTTAATTTGTTATTAAATATATGACGGATACTCCGTATTATATTGCATTCTTTAATTCTATGTCGTGCTTACCTTTCTTTAATCCAATCAAATAGTCGGTCAAAGACCCTGGTCATTTGTTATTACAGCATAGCGTTAACGACAAGATATAAAGTTATCAAAGCATTAATATACAATATACCTAATTTTCTGAGTTATTGTTTTCTCCAAAATAAATATTTATCTCTAAAAAGTTTACATTGAGCAAAAATTAATTTATTATTCAAAAAGAATTTTTAAATTAAAAGAAGTTTTTATTGTAATTTTTTATTTCATAAAAATAGACTTTTATTTTAAATTTAAATTTTAACTTTATATAAATGGAAATTATATAAAATCTCTCAAGTAATTATTTATTTTTTAAGTTAATTCTCACGAATAATAGAAAATGAGTCTGTTGAACTGCGAAAAATATCCGGTTTTGATTTGAATGCCTCGAAATTGACAGCTGATTATGATTGCCTTAAAGAACAAAAAGACGACTTGGCCAAATGTTAGTGATCAGTACAAAAGCATTCGTAATGGATAGCTTACATAGTCACAAGTAAACACGAGATAAATCAATACTAGACCGTTATGATTAAAGACAGCAAATGATAATGAAATAGCGAAAAAATAAAAATTGAAGCTTGACAGATTTTTCACAATTGCAATTGATTTTATATACTTGCAACACTTGTAATTCGAATCAGCGGTTACGATGACCGCTGATTCGAATTGGTTACAAATGTCAGCAACAACATCACTAGGAAATCATTAAAATTTCAGTTTTATCTAAAAATATAACGATTGTAATCTAATCATTCTAATTGTTATTGTTAGACCTTTATATTAATCTATTTAAATAGATAATATTAATCTATTTAAAATTAATCTATATAATATATAATAATGCAGCGATTTATTCCCATTTCGCCTTTCGGCTGGGCAAAATTAAAAATACAATAAATTAAATCAATTACTTGAAATCAGAAATCCGGCGTATGGACATTTAGCGAACGCTGTTATAGATAAATTCTGAAGTCTGAAATCGGGCCATGAGTGCAACGGTGCGCAAGAAAAATGTTAAGCATCAATTAAAGTCAGGTGATTTCCTAGTCCTCCTTTCCCAACTTGTTCTAAAGACCACGAAGATAATACGGGGCATGCGAAAGCATGCAAAAGAGCTGAACAATCTTTTGAGCAAAATCGACAGAGACAGTGAGTCGAGCGAGTGTGAAAAGGGAGAATATTAATAATAAAACATTTGATAAATAATATTGTATTTTAATGATATAGTAAAGTTATCCATAAAAAAAACTTAAATGGAAACTTGAATCGTAAAAAATTGAATTATTGAATTGTAATAAATAAAATTTAAAAATATTGTATAAAATTATAGCATTTAAATTTAATTATATAATTAAAATTATATACTTAAAATATAGTTATAATCCGGTAAGGCAACTAAGTCTATGTGTATTAAATTATTTATAACTTAAAAATAAAGATAAATATAATTTAAATAATTAAATAATTATAAGTAATTATAATAAATTAATAATTGTTACATAAGATTTTATATAATTTATAAATTGTAAAAATTTAAAATTTAAATTTGAAATAAAAGTCATTTTTATAAATGGACTATCAAATAACATACGATGTATCAGAATAAAGAATAGAGATCATCAGGATGATCAGAAATGATTAAATAATTATAAATAATTAAAATTATTTATAATTTTAAATTATTATTTATAAAAATATATATATATTTAATAATTAAATAATATAAGTATAAAATAATTAAAACGCCAATTCGAAAAGGCCCCCGTTAATTAAGATGCTACTGTAAAACCATTTTATTCAGTCTTTCGCTCAACTTGTTTTCCAAACACAATCATTTTTAAACATTCTACTCAGAGTACTTTATTCCTTTATGGTTTAGTCTAGAATAATTCATGGTGGTTTATAATTTTATATTTTGTAATTATTCGGCAGTTTGTATGTTGCCAATTGGCTTATCCATGTGTTCCAGTGTCTTCCTGTTTTGTATATTAAGAAAATTACTTTTACTTTTGTTATATCCTTCAAATTAAAGGTTCTAATGTGTTACTATTGTGTTGTATTTTCTTTAAATCTTACCATTTAAATTACTTTTTAATTACTGCATAAATTTAAAAATGTAAAAGTCCTAATCTTAAAAATAATTCTTAAATTTGATAAATTTAAAATTATTATGGATTAAGTTATTATAAACACAATAATTAAATTTAAAATGGTTAAAAGGTTTGAAGATGTCGATGATGTGTTCCATGTAGATGACGGGATAGTACAAGATTGAATATAAGTGAATTTATTAAGATAAAGATTTCATCTTTATTAAGATAAAGAATTTCTTAAAATAAGATACAACTAATTCTATTTTTTCCGTACATTTGATTAAACAAAATTAAGACTTTATCATGAACTATGTTAAACTAGATAATTTAGATTCAATGTAATTTACAATATCATCGTGGGTATAAGCCTCGATATCTTCAGAAGATGAGTTTATTCCGTTGTTGTACCATGTTAATGTAGGATAATACATGATTTTGTCACATAAGTTTGTGTACTTTATACAATTCAGGCGTCCGATCATCACTCTGTTGGAATATTCAGCAGCAACCTCTTGAAGCTTTGGTGTCATCGCTTTGCAGTAGGGGCACCACGGAGCATAATACATCAGCAGTAGTTTTCCATTAGTATTTTGCAAAGTGGATGGATTCATTTCTTTCAGTAAAGATGTTGTCTGTCCGACCAGCAGTAACAATGTTGTTATGAATATTTGATGGATCTGCATTGTCGATATATTTTATGCAAATGGCTAAAGTAAAAGCTATTTAACATATCAAATAAAAGTTTTAATGAATCCGCATTGTCGATATGTCGCCATATCAATTAGAAATCGCCTTTGTCTCATTAAATTTAATCAACAATTTTAATTAAAACCAAATTATATTTTTTCGAACAATTAACATGTTTAACAATTAACAATTAACGTGTTGCTTTTTCAACATTTAGATTGTATAAGGCTGTACTGCATTTGCTATAATAAAAAAGAGAAAAATTCTACCCAGAAATTATATTATAATTATATTATTATAAAGCCAGAAATGATTATTACTAGGACAAAAACGATAGAAAGATTAGTGCGCACATATTCGATATCCTAAGATTAAAGTTTAAATTCGGTTTAAGTTCAATATTTTAACAGCTACTGTGATCATCAGATACAAACTTTGAGCCTTAAGGTGATGTAGCTACAAGATAATTTACAAGCTACTAATGTTTAGTTAATATTATTGTTTTTATTTGAAAATTCATTTTAAATTGAGTTATTATTTTTAATTGAGTTATTATAACTCAATCATTAAAACAACGTAATAAAATAATCATAATTATTATATAATAGTGTTACTTATTTGCAATTGGATAAAATTGAGTAGTTTTTAAAATTGCAAACACATTCGATGTATTACGGCACTGCAATTATAGAATAAAGCGATTCTTATTTTGAATTTTAAGTAAAATTCAAAAGCTAAATTTAAAATTAATTAAAAATTGACATAAAACAAAATTTAACAAGAAATAATTAAGTTTTAAAATTTTTAATATAATACTCGCGTAATCTGAAAAATATTTTGTACTATAAAAATTTATAAATAATCTAAACTAAATAAACTATATAAAGAGCAAACCTGTTTACATTTGAGTAATTCAATCATTGTAAAATGATGATTGAATTTTGCTCAATTATAAGAAAACAATGATGACTGCTTTATACAAAATATTTTTTTTAACATTTCTGTGAATAAAAATATTTCTTGTTGAAAATTTTGGTAATAATTTAAAAATGATTTAATTATTTGAATTATTTTTAATTAGTTTAGAAATATAATTATGTAATTTTCATATATAATTATTTTTAATCATTTTTTAATTTATTTAAAAATGATTATAAATAATATTAAATAAAAACAATAAATATTATTTTTAACATTAATTCAAAATAGTATTAATAAAAAATATTTATTTTTAATTTTTTTTAATTTAAAAAATGTTTCAATGATTTCAATTTTTTAAAGGTTTTAACTTTTTTATCTTTTTAATTTTAAAAAATGATTACTTTTAATTAAAGCAATCACTAATTTCTAAAATTTATTTAAAAAAATTATGCTTCTTAGCATGTTTAGAAAGTAAGCTAGTGATGACACAAGTTCGCAACAATAACTAGTTCACTTGTTTGTGAACACAAGTATCACAACACAAATTCACGTATGGTGTGATATTAATTTGTCAAGACCTTGACTATTTTTTTGCACAGTATAATTTTGCAATTTTTTTTGTGCGCAAAGAATATAAAATTTATTGATCAAAATTACAGATTTATTGATAATATATTATCGATGAAACCTTATTTAATTGATAAAATAATATATACATTGACATCCTATATATAGTAAGGGATATAACACTGTATACATGGGCTTCCCATACAACGTAAACTGTATGCATGGACAATTCTTTACCAGGAAGATAAAAATAGATGTGTTGTAATAATTTTCTATATTTCAAACATTAATTCCTAAATTATCGGTATACATCATTAACCAGAGTAACAAGCAGGTTGACGTGTTTCAGCTGTGACAACAAAGTTACAACCAGGTGTTATGAATTTTTTTATCAATATAGTGTAAGACCAGCTAACTAATAACCAATGAATTTCCATTAACCTAATTTATTGCTGATAACTTATGAAAAGAACTTACAATAATAATATGGATCCAAACACAAATGTATTACAGAAAAAAAGGGTTGGATATTAACATATTTATAGCTCCCAAAACATTGCGCAATGCAGCTGGAAGATATTTTAAATGGAATAATATACGGTATTTTGACAAGTCAATGTCAAAATATGCATGCGATTTAAATCGGAATTTACAAATGGTATTTTCTTATATAATCGAAATATTTTTCTCTAAATATATTATTTAGATAAAAATAACCTTTAAGTTTTAATATGATATTTGAGGTACTGTGGCAATTGGGTAACGGATATATTACAGAGCATTAAAGGTTATCAAATCCACTAGAATGCATTGAAATATACTAGCACAGATCATATGTAAACAATCATTAAGAAAGCATAGAAAGTAAAAAGACTAAAGAGAAACACTAAACATTAATAAATAAATTATTAATGATATTTATTTATAATAAATAAATTATTAGCTATTAAATAAAGTCTTTATATTTTTATCTAAATACAATTATTTTTTTCTAAATATAACTGAATGAACAATATATAACTTAAGCATCGTATATTAATAATAATTTATGCTTCAGTTAAATAAAACTTATACATCGTCTGTTATTTGTTAGTCAATTTATAAAAATTTATTTTTATTTAAAATTTTAATTTTTAATTTTAACAGATGCTCATTTACATTTATGTTGCAGTCTGATTAAAACTAAACGACTGTCACGCTGAAATTCAGTGTTTAAAGAAATATTCAAATGCTAATACAAACCATTATTTACAAGATAAACAAAGCACAAGAATTGTATTAGGCATTCTTCACAAGAAAATACGTATTAAGCCTATTATTGAAATACTTCGATTGTGTCATGGATGCTTAGCCACATTAATTGACAAATCTATTTTAAATTTATTATCAGTTTTATTTATTCTACACATTTTGTAGAAGAAAACAACTTATCGTAGCTGAAATAGTTGATTAGACTGTTAAGTATGGCGTGGCTGCAATTGTCCAGGAAGCTGATTATGAGGTAACACCATTTGTGGAACAAGATATATCATTGCCGGATTTGGAGGTAAGTCAAATCATAGGATAAGGCGCACCTAGTCTAGTAAAACGTTGTGCAGCCAGATTATCTTAATTTGGATAAATGTAGGCATATTGCGGCGGATGCCATCTTGGTATCATTCCTTCCGGATGCATAATCAAAATAGGTCCACCAACCATCTGATCAACACGGAAATTCAGCGTCAATTGAGCCCCATGCATTGCAGGCCATTGTATCAGAATAAGAATTAGAGGACATCAGCAACTGTTATGCTATCAGGTTTCGACCCCTACCTCCTCTACCCAACATTGCAGCGGGGCCAAATACATGCTAATGATGTATTTCCTCTGATAAAACTATCTAGTATCTTATTCTAATACAAAGTATATTAATTATTATCCATTAATAAAAACTTCCCTCTTAAGAGTTTAAATTTATTCTTTATATTATTGTGTTGATTTATATATTTTACTATTTTCTGCTTGATGTTATTTTTATAGTAACCTAGTTTAAAATATGTATCTATTAAATTATTTAAATGATTTTGAAGAAAGCCAATATCATTACATATTGTTGCAATTCTTAAAATTTCATTATTTAATGTATTATATTTTATATTATGTGGTACGCATGAATGCTCATGCAAAAATATCTTTCCTGTAAATTTAAATATGTCATCTTTACGATATAGATTAATAGTAGTTTTAGTTAATGTTAATTTAATCTTCATATCTAGATATACACCTTCTTTATCATTATTATTAATTTTGTTAATAATTAGGCTTTCTTGCTTATTTGTTCACGAATTGAATAAAAATTGCTAGAATTAAATACACATATAACATCAATATATCGAAACATTTATTTCATATATTTATAGTTTAGATTTAGTTTTTACACAGTTATGAACAAATTTATATTCTATAATGCTTAAAAACAAGTCAGCTATAATTGGGCTACTATTACCACCCATTGGAACACCTTTTACTTGTCTGAATAAATAATTTAAATATTTTAAATAATTTTGATTTATCAAAATATTTAATGCTAATTTTCCATCGGTGTTTACCTTTACAAATCCATTGTATGGATAAAAATGATTAAGATATTTCAGATCTTTATATATTCTATATTTTCCACAGTTATGAACCAATTCATATTCTTAAACTTTCATTATTTAATGTATTATATTTTATATTATATGGTATGCATTAATATTTTTTTAACTATTTTTAGTATTCCTTTTATCACCATGACTTCTTGGTTTGCGTTTAACCGGATTATTATAATATAGTTGTTTATTATGTATTATACTACTTCTGCCAATTCTTTGTACCACGTCATTCAATCCTGATGGCCACATGGAATTAAGCGTTTTAATCCAAAATGATCTCTGTCTAATAGTTTTTGATTTAATATTGCAATATTTTCTTCAACAATATGTTCTAAAATAAATAATTTACAGTTTTTAATATCATGTCCTATTAATCTCATATGTTTATGAAATATAGTTTGACTATTATGCTGTATATTATATATGTGTTGCCTAAACCTAGTTTTTAACATTTGATATGTTTTTCCTATATATTGCAATCCACATGTACATTGTATAAGATACACTACACCTGCGGTATTGCAGTTACAATTATTATTAATATTTAATGAAAAACATTTGTTTGTCGTATTACTTACGATACAATTATTATTATTTATAACATCACAAACTTTGCAATCTTTTCTGTTACATTCAAAATATGCAAAATTAAAATTGTTAGATTTTACGTGTGTTTCTAATCTGGTTGTTTACATGTAATTTTTGCCAAGTCATAATATTTAACTTTGTTCTATCGATTTCTAGTTGTTTTTTAATTCGAGATTTTAAGTAATTGCCTAACTGACATTATTTTGATATTAACAAGTATATCGTAATCACCTATAATTACTGCAATACTGGATTAGTATATCTGAAGGAACAAGGTAAGTCTTTATTCTACTTTAAATTATCAAAAGCATTAAATAAAATGATTCGAATAGCCCCTTTCCTTAAAAAAGGAAAGGGGCTAAATTTTACTCCCACGTATCATTTAAAGAAAGCTATTATAGCCGGACAATTGAAGAACAAACCGAAATACGTGTCGACTAATTAAATAAGCTAACTGAGTCTACGTATTTTATATTGCAAATTAAAAATAATGCAAAATAAAAGTTAAATAGTTAAATGATAAAAAATTAATTAATAATAAATAATTGTTATAATCAATTATAAATAATTGTTTATATCAAGATGAATTATAAACTGAAATTTAAAATAAAAATCAATTTTTATGAATTGACTAATAGATAACAAAATGTATCAGAAAAAATTAGAGGTCATCATGACCTCTAATTTATTTCTGTTTTATTTTATTGTTATAGTAAACTAGTTTAAAATAAGCATCTATTAAATTATTTAAATGATTTTGAAGAAAACTAATATCATACAAATTGTTGTAATTCTTAAAATTTCATTATTTAATTTATTATATTTTATATTATATGGTATGCATGAATGCTCATGCAAAAATATGTTTCTTGTAAATTTAAATATGTCATCTTTACGATACAAATTAAAAGTAGTTTTAATTGATGTTAATTTAATGCTCATATCAAGATATATACTTTCTTTATCATTAATATTGGTTTTATTAAGAATGAGGCTACCTGGATAAATTTGTTCGCTTATTGAATAAAAATTGCTAGAATTAAATACACATATATCATCAATGTATCGAAACATATATTTCATATATTTATATAGTTTAGATTTAGTTTTTAAACAGTAATGAACAAATTCATATTCTATAAAGCTTAGAAATAAGTCAGCTATAATTGGGCTACTATTACCACCCATTGAAACACATTTTATTTGTCGAAATATAGATGTCCCTATCTTTAAATAATTTTGATTTATCAAAATATTTAAGGATTCTATTAATTCAATTTTATCCATATATTTATATTTACTTGATGGTTTAATTTTTGTTAGATAGGCGTTATAGTTATTATAACATATATATGTATATCTTTTTCCGAATATAAGATTAATTAATTTTACTAACGCTTCTTTAATATCTACTAAATCTAGATTTGTATAAAGCGTACTAAAATCGTATGTATTTATATTTTGAAAATTTATTCCTTTTGTCTGTTCTAAAAATTCTTTTGTAGAATTAATACTGAAATAGTGTTTTATACCAGTATTAATTTCGATTACCCTACAATATTTTTTGAAAATGTGCTTTAATTACTTTAAGTATTTTATTCATATAGACAGAAAGTGGTTTTAATGTACATTTAAACGCACTACATATGAACCTAGGTTTTATTGGATTTTTATGTAATTTTGGATTCCAATATAATATAGGTATAGTTTTATTATCTGAATTCAACCTTTATACCCTTTTTATCCATTATAGAACAGTGACTTGTAATAATTGTTTCTAAACTCAACTCACTACGTTCATATGTTGGATTTACATTTAAATCATTAGAATTAACCTCTTTCATTAGTATATCATAATAAAGCTTTTTGCATATGAAGACAAAGTTATTACTAGCTTTATCAATAGTTGTTATTATATAGTTATCCTTTAATTTAGTAAGTTCTTTATACATATCTTTATTAATTTTATCTTTCCTTTTATAATTGTTTGTTATTTTCATTTTATTTTTAATTTTATCAAATATATAATCTTTCCAAATTTTTATCTTAGATATATTCGAGCTTTCACTATTAATCAGCTTACTAAAGTAATCATTTAAGTTATTATATAACGAATTGTAAATTTTATTTTTGTCGTTGTTATTATTTAATCTATATTTATACCCTTTTGATAGCAGCTTTCTTAATTCACAATTTTCAATTAATTCTAGATTATGGGTACGATATCACAAAAATTCGAATGTCATTTGCTTCTATAAAAATAAGTAGTTGCAGCATGTTTGACGAATATGCCGCGACTGACGAACTTCCGCAAAATAAGTATTTACCTACAATATTATCACAATAAATTTAGTTTCGCCTTGAATAGGTTAATGTTTGTCTTCCCGCAGACTTGAAAAATTTAATAATTTAAACAATTTAACAATTTAATAATTTTAGCATTTTGGCATTGATTGGCTTCTCAACATTTATAACTGAAGTGGCAGTTAAGCGATGGAAGTTCCGACAAAAGAATAAACTTTCATTTAATGCAGGTATCTTGATGAAAAGGAACATTTAGTTAGAGATATTGGCCGCAATATTTTAGTAAATTTCCTTATGCAATTGGATTTTGATTGATGCCATTTCGTAAATTGCAATGTGAAAATCATCAAGGATGATTTTAAAAGTATAATGTTTGTCCTTTACTTTACATGTTTTACGTATATTTGTTTTGATCTCTGCATAAATTGACACAAAATCTGTACAGTAGCTAATTGAGTATTCAGATTATTGATATCGGCTCATTCGATATAAATTATAGGCTCATTGAATGTAGGCTCATTAGATTTTGCTATTTAGTTTCCTTTTTGCATTATATTTTTATTAGTAATATAATAATATGAATGCAATTGAAATTGAATGAATGACGAGACCGAGATCGATCTAATGCAAGGCCTATATTATGAGCCGCAGTCAAGAAAGACAATGGATGGAGATGAAGAAGAGAAAAACACTGAAAAAGCTACGTTAGGTAAAAAGGGCAATCCTTTCTTGTTATCAACATGTTCAGCAAAGACCAAAGTCATTTAATCATTTATGAAATTATATCGTTGAGAATTGCTTTCGGGTCAAAAGTAAAATAAAATTTATGAAATCTATAACTAACATTTTTAACTAAATTGAATTAATTGGAATAAAATGTTTGTTCGGTTTCTTCATTTTTGCATTGCCCTAAAAATAAGAAGACAACACACATTTTAAGATGTTTAAAGTTAATATTCACGGGCCAACCTTAAACATATAAGTATTTATCTCAGTACTACGTTGCATTTATTACGACATTCAATTAATTTCCAATAAAATATTTTTTGTAATTTTCAATATATTAACTTGAAGAACAAACAAATTAACCACTATTTATTCAATATTAACGTATTTAATGTATTCAAGATATTTAAATGAATATTTATAGGCCAAATTCAATATCAAATGCATTTAACTTTTAACCTTTATAAGGATTTATCTCAGTACTGTATTGCATATATTGCGACATTCAAAAATTACTTATAATCAATTTTAAATAAAATAATTTCTTTAAATAATTATTGAAGCTGAATCAAAGGAAATACGTAATTATTTTTAATATTTCGCCGACTTCTATTAGCATCTTTTGAAATGAAAATGCTAACTTTGTTTTTCTAAAGATGCTAAAAGTAGTTAGCAAAATATCAATAAAAAATTTCCTCTTTTCTTTGATCCAACTCCAATAATTATTTATCAATAATGGATCAGTATCAACCATTTAAAATAATTTTTTTTGTAATTTTCAATATAATGTATTAACTTGAAGAACAAACATATTCAATATTAACGTATTTAATGAATTAAAGATATTTAAACTGAATATTTATCGTTCAAATTTATCATCAAATGTAATTGATTAAGTTATTTAAAAGTGTAACTTAATGTATTTAAGATATTTAAATTCATCAAATTTAAACCTTCATTCATTAATTCATGATTAAACCTTAAACATATAAGGAATAATCCCAGTTTTTAAAATAATCTTATATTTGAAGCAAATATATTAAAAAATACCTCTTACATTAATTACGCATTGCTCAGACATCACATTTGGCAAAAACAATTGATCGACTAATTTCAATTGACTATTGGGTAATCTAATTGTCGCCCAGTTTTTTCCAGACTTGATAATGGGATAGATAAGTAGACAAATGGCGTACTCTGCATTTAGCGCACTGTAGATGACATCTTAATTGATTGTATTAGAAATAAAAATTTTATCGACTTGAGACGTTGGAATTCTTAACTTAAAAACTAATAAAATTTTAATATTTAAAACTAACATCATTTTAAAATTTGTCTTTTGATTTTTCTGTATTTAGTCCTCTAGAATTTTTCTTGACATGCGAATTTGTTCATGAAATTCAGGATGCAAATCAATAATTTCATCATCAATTCCAAAATTTTCCTTTGGATTATCAGGAAGTGGATCCGGTTTCCTGCAATCAAACTGGCTATTTTTTATACTCAAGCCAAAGTCAAATTGCTGTAACACTATAATACCTGAACAGAAAACAAATTTGGCTCAATCGTGCAATAATTAATTGTTAAATATTTATTATCACATTGTATAATTTAATTGTATATTAAATCTTACTTTAACATACAATTATTGTATGGCAATTAATATTCGACGAAAAATGCAATGCAAATGTGATGGCGTTTCAATTTTTACATACAATATCTTAAGAAATGTTTTGGTTCAGTCGCTTACGAGTTTGCTGCTCTTGAGTTAAAGTTAAGTAGATGCTTTCCATCGTTCCATTGAATAGATATTTTGAGCTTTACTACTACAACCACGACTCTACTGCCATAAGTTATAGTTAGCACGGTCTCAAAAACAAGCATTACAAGTGCACGGTTTTTGAAGAGCGTTTTATCTGTTAATTCTCTATAGAATATCGATGAGTTCAGTACCTGCGCTTTATTATCACGAGAGCTGTAAAGATGCAAAATATCGTGAGAGTTGAGACACTTTATAAAGAAGGGTTCATCATTACACATCTTCACTTATCTTACAATATAAAACAAAGTAAGTTCGATACATAGGACTATTGCTAACGATGATGACACTGTATTACACAGATATCTAGTTCGTCTGAAATTTTAAATATATTATAAATTGATTGTTCCCTCGTTTTAAATTATATTTAATCATTGCAGAGTAAAATTATTATTAAAATCAAATTTTCGAGAACAAACTCCTATCATTCTCAAAACAAAATATATAGTCAAAATATATAGTAAGTTCACGATGCAGCAAATCGATTCAATTGATTTGATAAATCGTGAACCAACTATTAATTTTGATTTAATTTGTCATTTTTCATAATTTGGTCCTGAGAATGATAACAGTTAGCTTTCGAAAATTTGACTTTTAATAAAAATAATAATTTCGCTCTCCACTGATTAAATATCTTAAATATCTATTGATCTCGAACGTACAGCAGCAGGAAACTTGCAATGACTAAAACCACGCAAATTTTAATTAAATATTAAGCCGATGTTGTTACTTTGACTGATTTAAAAGCATTGCAATCATGACTATTGGAGGCAAAATGAAATAACAGCTTGTTTTGTAAATTGTTAACATTTTTTAAATATATATGATATAAAAATAATGAAATATTGTATCAATAAATAATAATTTAATAATACAAAATAATTTTATCATTATAAATCATAGTTTCTTCTTTTTAACATTTTATAATTTAATATTTCGTACATTTAATTGTATTAATAATTTGAAATCCGATTAGAGAATGTTTTTTCAAATGTCAACTAAAACACATCTGCAAAATTTGATCATAAATTATGCATAAATCCGCATTTTCCCGATCACTCATCTGTATATAGCGATTATGTTTAAATGTTATAAAATAATATCTTTCTGAATACAGTATCAATCTAGTAATGAATTAACAACTATGTTGATTTATTACTTAGTAAGGAACTAATGGTTGTTATTTAATTTAAGCGATGTAGAAACCGAATTCATAATAATCAAGTACAGACTAAATTAGAATGTGATTATAGTTTAAAATAATAAATAATATAAAATAAAAATTACTAATTATTATTTTTAATAACTACTAATATTGATTATAGTGTTTTATATAATAATACGCTCAAGCTCCTTCAAATTCTACAGTCTTGGATCCTGCCTGGAATATAATGAACAAAGGAAGAGAAACAAATATATGGAGATTGTAAATGCCGTCGAACGAGGGTTATTCGTTCCACCAGTATTTTCGCTTCTGGAGGATCTAGGACAGTCGTAGATTTTATTGAAAAGGATCGCCAATTGCTTAACCAACAGCCAATGTACATCGTACAATGAAAAGGTCAATAAAATACGAAGCAAAATTAGTATAATAATGGCGAGGATAATATATCGCATTGTCCGCGATGCGCGATCAGCTATTAATTGTTCTTATAATTGACAATAAGAAATTTAGACGAGCCAATTTGCAGGAACCCCTTTATTAGGTTGTTTAGTGTTGTAAAAAATAGTATTATCCAAAATATTTATTTAAAATAAAAACTGGTAATATTGAAGTGTTTTATACAATTTTTATTTAATGATGCATTGAAATCGTCTTGTTGGTAGTCGGTTGAATTTCATTTTGTTGAGATATTTCCGGACCTCTTCGACTAACTTGCACTTTAGCTAGCTACATAATAGCTTCAGCTATCAGGTCGTATTACGACAGAATTAAAGTGATAATATTGAAGTGTAATATTGAAGTGTTTTACACAATTTTTATTTAGTTATCAATCTATTCAGTAAAGTGAATATAATACACCAACCGTCCAGAATTAGTGATGAAGAATACTAATGTGCGCTAATGTGTTGAAGTTAAAAACCTATTTATGAAATAGAAAGCTAACATTAAATATATTACTTTTTATCAAATTAAAAAATTAAATGCATTAAGCAAAATATCAGGACGTTAGTAATTCCCCTAATAAAGGGAAGTTACTCCACTAATATTTTTATGAGAATATCTTTTAGTATACTTATGAGAATATCCAATTATTCTATCAGATAGAATGAATGGATAGTTAGATAATACTTAAAGGTATAGAGAATATTGAGCAATTCCGATTTTAACATAATATAAAAGTAAAATGTTGTTTAATTCAAGTAAATGTTATTATAAAAGACTTAATAATTATGTTATAAAACAACAACGATGGGTAGAAACTGAATTCATTAAATGAAATGTTAGCTAATTAGTGATTAGTACGCAATATCGATTATCGCTAGAAATTTCAAAGAGACCAAAAACGGGTGTTTTAATAGAGAACACAGCTTTACATTGATACCATGACAAAATCTGCTCAGCTAGAATTCTTTGCATTCCTACACTTCTTTATGTATTTGCGACTACTTTAAAAATTTCTTACTCTTCTCTTCGTAATTTATTTCGCTCTCCAATAACTCGAAACATCCTACTAGCAATCGTAAATACACCAACCTATCAAAACAGGCTTTTTTGAAGCCGCCCATTTCCTATAACTTTTCGATTGGAAAAAGAGATGCATGATGAATATCCCAGCAGTTAATGGCTTATGTGCTGATTGCCATGACTCGGGTTTATTAGATTTTGCTATTTAGTTTCCTTTTTGCATTATATTTTTATTAGTAATATAATAATATATATTTTTATTATCAATAATATGATTTATTTTGTGAAAACTGTGATGAACCACTTAGAAGCCAGCAAACAGAAACTAAGCAATTGAAATTGAATGAATGACGAGACCGAGATCGATCTAATGCAAGGCCTATATTATGAGCCGCAGTCAAGAAAGACAATGGATGGAGATGAAGAAGAGAAAAACACTGAAAAAGCTACGTTAGGTAAAAAGGGCAATCCTTTCTTGTTATCAACATATTCAGTAAAGACCAAAGTCAGTAAAAAATAATTAAAGTTAAAAGCTTCTTTATGTACAGGGTCTTTCAACTTCGAGTTTCTTTTTAAAAAATGTATTGTTCTGACAACTATCACTATTTCAAAAAACTTTTTTTCCAGATATCAAGTGGAAGGTTCACGATTTACTGAAATAGATTGTATTTTGCTTGAGGACCGTAAATGGTGGAGCAGTACGAAAATGGTGGAGCAGTAAAAACAACATTTCGCAAAATTGTGCACATTTTTGGTATAATCGTCCTACGATTATCGATATAATCGTCCTACGGAGCCAGGAATAAGGAAATTGGTCGAAAAATTTGACTCGACTGAATCGTTACAAGACAGAAGTACATCAGAGCACAATCGTCCGATGCGTTCAGCTAATAAATATCGCTGCTGTTCGCGAAAGCATCAAGGAAGATAAAAATTTATCGATTGAACGACGTTCACAGCAATTGGGCCTATCTGCAACCACAACATGGAGAATTTTGCGTCAGGACTTAGTTCTCAAGCCTTACAAAATTCAGCTGGTGCAAGAGTTGAAGCCGAACGACCATCAGCAACGTCGACAATTCTCTGATTTTGTTCAGCAACAACCTCATGATTTTGCTGAAAAAATCATCTTTACAGATGAAGCCCATTTTCATTTGAATGGCTATGTGAACAAACAGAATTGCCGGATTTTGGCACTGGAAAATCCACGGCAGCATGTAGAGAAGCCACTACACTCCTCTCGTGTAACTATTTGGTGCGCATTTTGGTATGGTGGAGTCATTGGACCGTTTTTCTTCGAGAACGCATATGGAAATGCGCTTACCGTCAACGGACTGCGATATCGGGAAATGCTCACAACTTTCTTTTACCCTATTGTTGATGGCATGGATATGGAGGATATGTGGTTTCAACAAGACGGTGCGACATGCCATACAGCCAATGAAACAATAAAGCTATTGGAATAGAAATTCAAGGGAAGAATACTCTCCCGAAATGCAGACGCAAATTGGCCCCCAAGATCTCCGGATTTAACACCTTTGAATTATTTTCTGTGGGGCCATCTTAAAGACAGGGTTTATGCTAACAAACCAGAATCAATTAAAACACCAAAAGACAACATTCGGCGCGAAATTAAGGAGATAGAACCACAAATATGCCGAAATGTAATTGAAAATTTTAGCAAAAGGATTGAGGTATGTAAGCTTTCCCGCGGTGGGCATTTGCACGATATCGTTTATCATTCTTAAATTGTAGAACGTGTACTATACATCGACAAAAAAAATATATGATTTTTCTTTCACAATGTGTGTTTAATTCCAATTTTAAAAAGAAACTCGAACTTAAAAGACCCTGTATAAGATAGAATGGTATCGTTTTCACTGTTGAAAATAGCTGGATTATATCCGTGATAATCTAATAGCGAATAAAGGAACAATCAACTATTTTTTTCACAAGATATCTCGATCGCTTTTGGAAGACCTAGTGGTGACGAGTTACTATCTAGACAGACGCAAATTTCTTATGAAATTAAACAAGAGAGAACAAAATCTAATGAAAGTTAAAGAAACGATATCACATGCCACATTAATACGGCTGTAACAAATTATTAACTTTTACATCAGTAAAGGAAGCTTCCACATTACTATCAGTTCGCTCGTCAGAATACCTATAAAACCACTTGAGCAAATGTAAATTCCAAGATTTATTTGCAGCCAGATATTGTTGGCATCTTTTTAATGTTCCATCACACAGTCTGCTTGGTCAGCGCTTCATCATCATTCACTCATAAGTTTGTCGAGCTGGTGGACTACCAACGTAAGAAACGATATCATTCGAGATAAATTGGCAAAAAAGTTCAGCACCGTCTGTTGGGCGGTAGTTGTTAAACCAATACTACAGCAAGCATCTTTCACCTGACGTCGCGTTCGAAAATAGAACAACGACAAGATACCAGCACGCAAGAGCAAACATGAATGCTACGGCTTATACGGACATAGTGATCATTACCTGACATTTGCAATTTCAGCCACTTGGCTCCGTTCTCTTCCGTCTACTCAGTATACTCTATTTCGCTAGCCATCAAGCCAGTAAAGTTGCAAATACGGGGAACGTGTGGTGAGATTGGAAAGAGCAAATTTCTATCAGATAATTCTAACATGAAATGGGGAGAGTTATCCAGTTTGTACAGAAGATAATAAAGAGGATCGCTAAGTTTAAAGCTGACCGAGGTCGATCACGCTTTAGCGAAAATATTAACTAAATGCATTGCATGATCGGTATAAAATTAGTTACAACCGCATTGATGTGAGTGCGATCAGCTAGATCGGTACATTGTGGAGCATAAATACAAATTTATATTCTAAGAAATATATTTCGTGGATAAATTTAATGGACTCTGTATCAGTTAAAAAAATTATCAAAAGTATAATATTTTATTAATAATATTTTCGTATTAATGATGTAATCTAACAGCAGCAATATTTACTATCATGGGAAGCGTTGGAGAATACTCAAAGATATCGCAGAGAACAGTAGCGATTATAAAAGCGTCAAAAATAAAATTGTCTAAAATGAAGCTATAACTTCATTACGGCGTAGAATATCTTTAAGACTGGCCATATCTATTTCTTTATGCTTAAGGATAGCAAGATCAAAGACATAGCTTTGTTTACTGATTTATTTGAATTTATTTGTTGTAATTGTATTTAAAAAAATTATAATATAAAATTTAAAATATAATCGAAATTATAAAATCCATATTTAAGAAAGCCTACTTATCAAAATCAGAGTTGAAAATCGCATAATAAAAATACCGAGACTCAAGCAAAGAGAAATGCATTTGTCGTGTTTTATGTGTGTCAATGATAATGACAAATGGCGCCAACTGAACACTTCGAAAATAGGTTGTGATAAAAATAGTAATAAATCATATCAGTTAGAAAATCAGATCAAAAATAATAAAAATTTTAATCTTAAATCTTTTTATAATTCGGATTTATATAAGAGAATAATTTTTTAAAATTAAATTTTTATGAATTGATTAATAGATAATAAATCAAGTTTTAGAATTAAGATTAAATAACTGTTTGTTATCCGGTTTCGACACCTATTTCTAACCCATAAAGTGGATTAAATAGTGTCATTATTGAAAATGCCATTTTATACAGGACATTTCACATCAACCTTGATCATACAAGGTCCTTTTTCATACAGGCATTTTTCACGCAAGCCTTTTTAATACAAGAGCTTTTTCATACTTCACAGTTTGTAAAATTTTGTTTTACAAATTTTATTTCAAAATTCCCTAATCTCGATCTACGAAAAAGCGCGTGCGCGTAGAATCCGCGTTCATCTGAGTAGGCGTAATTTAATCCCACATGGTGTCCATGGATTAGTCAAAGGTCGCTCGGTCCATTCAGCGGTTAGTGAAGTGCATCGGTTTTGTCAAGAGAATAGTCATCAACTCGCTGTGGCTGTTTTCCTTGATTTTTCCGCTGCATTTGACCGCATCTCCATTACCTTTGTTATCTCTTCTCTCAGGTCCCTCGAATTGCCTGCGAGAATTGTTAACAGGGTGGAGATACTGCAGTACACCAAGCGATTCTTTTATGAAGACGACCCTAATGCGCGTCAGTTCTACCCGATTACAGGTGTACCTCAAGGATCCCCCTCTCTCCTATATTATATCTTGCTCCCTCCATTGAACTCTTTAAAAAATTTAAACGCAAACGACGTCTAGTGGTATACGCTGATGA
This sequence comes from Pomphorhynchus laevis, assembly GCA_012934845.2. Lineage (NCBI taxonomy): Eukaryota > Metazoa > Acanthocephala > Palaeacanthocephala > Echinorhynchida > Pomphorhynchidae > Pomphorhynchus > Pomphorhynchus laevis. The sequence continues at coordinate 171,830 of WNNJ02002953.1, read as the reverse complement.
TACAACATCCCTGTTCTCTGGACGCAGGTGCAAAGACGTAGTCTCGGATATCAGCAGTTTCTTTTTAAGATTAAAAGACCAATTACCCAAGTCCAATCTTATTTTAAACTCAGCCAAATCGCAGGTGGTTGTCTTTTATGGCGCCACTGCAACAAACAAAAACTTAAGAGATTAGCACTATCTGCCATCTCCACCATTTTGATTAATCAACCCCTCCATGTCTTCACAAATAGTAAAATACCTGGGGTTCACCTTTACGGTGAACTGGTCGGGGAAAGCCGACCTAGATATACTTAAACGTATCCTGAAGAGAGCAAGATGGGCTCTAAAACGGGCCCAGCATCTGTCATTGAAAGGGAAAACTCAGGTGCGCCTCTGGAGGTACTTGGGCTATCTCGGGATTATTCTTATTTTCTAAAGGACGTCCCCTAGAGCAAAGAGGACGTCCAGTTCGATAAGTAAACGTCCCCTTTGCTCTGGGGACGTCCCCATTTCTTGAGAAAACGCGAGATTTATCAAGCTGCTCATCTCGCGTTTACCCAGCATAGTCCACTTCGATAGGACTCTTCGGGGGGGGGTGAATGACCCCGGGTGGTTCAGTCGAAGGGCGGCGTGTTGGATTGGCTGTGGGGCTCAGATCCCACTGGACCTGAGGCCATGATGGTAGAAGACATCAGTAGAAGAGTCAGAAAGTTGTTGTTTTCTTTTTATTTTCTTATTTAAATTGACTCATTATTATTACTTAATTATTATGAAAAAATGTACGTTTTGTTTCTGGTGATTTATATCGACACGGTTGAAATTACTACACACGGTTTCTGCCTACAACAGTGCGCAGTAATTAGAACGTCAGGTGTGTTGCAGATTGAATGACACAATAGCAAGGTGTTGCGTTGGTGTGTGCTTGCGGAAAAGGTGCTAGCTAAATCGCTAAATTTGCATGATTGCCTTCGTTTTGATTCATCTAAAGACAAGACGCTAAGCAATAGCTGGTAAAGAAACAACTGTGAAGAACTTGTGTCTAATGTTTTGTTTACTGACTTTATCTTTTTATTCTCTCCCATACCCTTAGTTGATAAAGAAAACTTTTATTAATTATTCTGATGATGCTAGCAGCAGCTATCGAAATATGAAATTAGTGTTTTCTACATCAATGATGTATACTACATCATTCTGAATTCGAAAAGTTGGATCAACATCTGTGTTTTAAAGAAAATAAATATGATATTTATTAATAATAAATATTAAATATAAATATTAAATATAAATATTGAATATAAATATTGAATATTAGTGCTCAATATATCTGGAATATATGTCTTCCTATATATTACATAAGAGTACCAATAAAATTAATTGAGCAAATATGCAATATCATTACAATAATAAACAAATAAAATTATGTAATGTGATCCATTAATATTGGATCAGTATCAACTATTTAAAACATTAAATTTTTTAAAGAGATCCCAAAACTTCTACAATTGATAAATTTACAAAATGATAAAAGTCATAGAAAGAGAGTGAAATCGAATGTCCTATTTAAAATGTAAGAATCTAATATATAAATTCGGAATGAGATACATAAAAAGAAGCTAAAAACAAAGAAAAATTTGTACAGAAAGCTACACACAATAAAGTAAGTTTTTTATTATCTACCGTTCCTTCGAATTTTTCGCTTGCGTTTATCTTCGCTAGTTGCTGTAAATGAATCTTCATTTTCGGAACTGCTAGTAAACAGTTCATTGACAACACGTGACATTTGTGATTGAGCTCCACAACGCATTGGTTGATCATCAGAATCGTCTGTCTGCTGACCAGCGTCGCTCATGGAATCACTCGAATTATCACACATAAGCGTCATACGAATTTTTCGTTCTGCGTCGCTGGCAGCATGACGCTTAAGGGTAGTTGATCTTCTTCGATGAATTGCTTGCTTCGGACTGTCACGAGATGACGAACGTCTACTAGATGCAGAAGGCGGTGGTAAATGTACCCGAGATTTAGGCAAACCTGCTGAAAGCCGGTCCGCGATGGTTTGTTTATTCTGTCGATGACGTGGCTCAAAGGATTCCTTGTCACAATTAGCTTCGTCACAATTGTCTGCGCACTGACTTTTTCGTTGTAATATCACAGTTCTTAAAATATGCTCAATGTCCTCTTGAAAAACGAAATAATTGTTTTCTTTATCGATTTTAAACCGTAGCAGAATATTAGTTTCCTCGTCTGTAAATCTTTTCAGATATTGACTGCACAATACACGAACAACGCTGTTTTCTAGTTCTGGAAAGAACATATCCTGAAGTTCAACCAAAGGGATTTTCTGCTCGTTAGAAGGTGTTTTTAAACTCAGCAATTTCTTACCTTGCACTTTTAAAGGGGCGAAACGAAATGATCCATTTGTCGAGCATTCATTTGATGATATAACAATACTATTACTTGTTCCAGTCACATCTGTTGAAGTGGCATTATCACGACATAAACGAATACTTGGATTTTTTAGCAGAATTGCAGAGTTGATAGCATTGTCGTCGCTTTGAATAAGCTAAAATAAAAAAAAAGTTGTAATGGACTTTTAATCAATCAAATTATTGCTAAATAAAATAAATAATGGATGAGTATCATGTTCACGTTACTGATAAGTAGTCCTATGAGGACGAAACACGTGTCTAGCGTTATGTCCGCATTTGATTACGCATGCTTTTAGTTTATTGGATGACCGGGCATATATGTAAATTAACAAGAAATTTCAAAATGCACAATGACAATCCTGAGGAAGGCAGTAGCGAAAGCTTGAAACTTAAAAATATGAATTGTAAATTTCAATACATAAAATTTCTTTTGGATTTCCCGACTTTCCTCTGTTAATACATATATGAAAGCGTCTCAAAGAAGACCCCGGGTACAGTTTATGTACCTGAGTTTCGTTTAGCATCGTGAGGAATTGCTGGTGTCTTTACAGTTATCACAAAAGAAGTCGAAACGTACCCCAACCATTTCATCCAACTGACGATGACTGCTGGGTGGTTAGGAGAGTCTCGGAGTGATACATTAGACTGATTGAGCTGATGATCGAAGTACAATTATTTAGCAGCACATATGGATTTAAAACCAATCATAGCCAGCTTTGGCTACAGGACCACAGTTTCAACCAATTTTTCGCAATAACAATTTATAAAATGACGCATTCCTTTTGGAATCCTGTGAGAAATTCAGTGCCCTCGTATCCAACGGATACACATTTGTGCCTTATATAAAGAAAAACTAGAAGGTCTACACACGCAACAAGCCAGTAAAAACGCTTCTGCACCTGAGTTTCGTATAGCATCGTGAGGAATTGCTGGTGTCTTTATAGTTATCACAAAAGCAGTCGAAACGTACCCTAACCACTTCATCCGACTGACGATGACTGCTGGGTGGTTAGGAACGTCTCGGAGTGATACATTAGACTGATGGAGCTGATGATCGAAGTCCAGTTATTTAGCAGCAAATTTGGATTAAAAATCAATCGTAGCCAGCTTTGGCTCCTGGACCACAGTTTCAAGCGATTTTTCGCAGTACCTATATATAGACGTAGGCACTAATGACTGTAAGAGAAGACAGATAGAGCAACGTTGGATAATGAGACTACATACTGATCAACCTGCAGGCGTTAATACAAAGAGGCACATTTTTTCGCTGTTAAGATGTGCTTTGAAAAAGTATTTTGACATTTAGTGATTGATAGATTAGACTTCGATTCACGACTTTCAGTCACAATGCCACTTCTGGACGACCAATGAGTACCCGGCAACACTCATCAGCAGAATGAAGTACTCACTGGCCGTTTCAGTTGCCTTGTGACATTGTGAATAAAGGCGTTTCCGACACTTTTTTAATTATCTGAGGCTTACGATCTTAACCAGATCAAATTGCTGTGCGGACCATCCTTAAACACTAGGCAGATGTTGTTGCTGAATTGTCGCTGTACTCGTTGGATCCTTAATGGATACGGCAGGTATAATAGTAGTGCACGGATGTGCTGAGTAGACAACGGTCCAGGATTTCTTACGAAATACGGCATTTATAATAAATGGTGTTGCTTGATAGACTGGACTTCGATTTACGACTTTCAGTCACCATGTCACTTCTAAACAATCACTTTAGCATCGAAATGATATAATTCCTTTTGAATATAATACAAATATCAACTGCAAAGTAAAAGATCTAGCACCCATTTTAACCTTTGAAAATACGTAATGCAATTGATAACAAAAGTTATCCCTTATGCCATGACGTTCTTATTTAATTTACAAGCAATAGGACAAATTCTATTGCGGTCATAGTATTAATTAATCTATAAAATGCGCGATCACTAACTCATCGAAAATTGATTATTTTAGGTATGAAATTACATTACCTGCTGATTACCTTCAGAGATCATCGAAGCGGATTTGCTGAGAAGTGATTTACTTTGATCATATTGTTGTCTTCGCAAACTGCATACATTATTAGCACTGCCTTGAGTAGATCGAACTAAAAATATAAATAATTATTTGAAAACTACACGTCGTCGAAATATAAATGTATTTAATCTCTAGTTATAAAAAACGAAAGTTATACATATAATTAAAAAGTAAATTAATAATCAAAAGTTTTATGTTTTATAATTAATTAAAAGTTTAGATAAATTAAATGAATTTTATTTAAAACATTTGAGATGTCTTTTAAGCTGTTTCTCACAAATACCTATAACTTTTATTTAATATAGGTAACATATGATGAAATAAAATTAGAAATAAATCTAATTTTAGATTCATTTATTTGTAGTACGCAGAAATGAATATAAAATAGTATGCAAATTTCATCTGCGTACTTAATACTATTCAAAAATATAAAAAAATATCAAAATCTAAAGTTTGCTTATAAGATAAGATTATTTACAGTATTGTTTGAACCGATTAGCATATACCATATTAATCATAATCAAGATTAAATGTTATCAGGAGGATCTACTATGTTATCAGGTTTCGGTCCCTATTAATCAACCCAACATATCAGATCAGTTTATTGAGTCATCGTATTTTGTACTATATATAAATAAAAATATAAATATTTTAATCCATAGAAGAGCATCGTCTCTGTCGACGAGGTCCGAAAATATAAACGATGGAAACGTGACTGGAGTAATTCGCTTGATTAGCATGGTAACACAAGACAAACAGCTACTTCGCATTCTTCGTGCAAAGCATCCAACCTGTGAAACGTCCTCTTAGTTAACGCAGTCAGATGGGATTTTGGTTGATCTGCCTCTCTTACCTGACCTTTTATAATGTCAGTTTTACGATCGTTAGCAAGAGCCTCGTCTTCAGACATCAATGACTTAAGCGCACTGCAATTACTCCACCTAAGTGGGCCATCCGCAAAAATAAACGAGTCGACTAATTGATGTGACGACTGATTTTATACACTCCGCACTGGTTGGACCGGCACCACTCGCATTGACCTGGAACTTTTGTGGAGAAAACCTTTCAGCCCTTAAAAGGCCATAATGCAGTATTCGATCTATTGCTGTTAGACATACGCTGCGCCGAATTATCTCCAAGGCTTCTAAACTCCAAGTGTGCCAGATGACGCTCGAATTCTTAATACGTCGCCAATTTGGAGACGGCGAATAAAGGGTAGCAAAGCCATTGTCCATGCAACTCGTAATTCCCTGTGTAACAATCTGACACAGGGATCCGCTCTTGTGAAGATAGATTTTCAAAACGCATTTAATTGTGTAAGCTGAGATGCAATTTTCAAGCTGGCATGTGTAAACTGACATGCGATTGTCATGGATAAAGACATGCTATGAACAACCGAGCAACCTTTATTTCAAAGTTGGTGGTGCCTACAGACCAGGGAGTACAGCAAAACAATCCATTTAGTCCATTGCTATCTTCTTCCGAGACATACCGCGGTTGAATCAACGATTTCCCGCATTTCAGCGTGGTACATGGACGACTGTAGAATTGGGATAAATTAATCGAACTGATCTCCGATATTCGTCGCATAATATATTTAGACATGTATTGAACTAGTTTGGCTCCAGAGAGAGCAAATACAATTCCAGACAAATTAGAGGATCTTCTATGTTATCAGGTTTCAGTCCCTATTCATCGACCGAACATATTAGATCAGTAAATTGAGCTAACGTATTTTGTACTATATACAAATAAAAAAATAAGTTCATCCTTCGTTATTACAAAAGATTTATCGCTGTACAATATAATGGTACTTGCTCTCTAAAGCAAAACTAATCAACCCAGAGGTATCCTAAATGCTTGGAGCTTCAATGGTTAATATGCATCTGGAGCAAGGAACAACACATAAATTTGAAAATCACACCAATCAAGTTGCTGGCTACACACGATGCAGTGTTCTTGTTACGAAATGTATTAGTTCTACCAAAAATAACCCATGTCCAACGATGCTTACCATATTACCAGTCATGAAATCCAGGGCTGCGGCATCATGATACGGTCAGCCCTAGAAAACACTATAAATATCCACCTGAATGCCATCTCGTAAAATCAGGCAATATTATCGATAAAAATGAGAGGACTTGTAATCCTATCGATGCCAGCCTTCTTGAAATCGGTAAGCGGAGCTAGGAATCTAAGCGGTTCAACAAAGTATGCGGTTGTTGATCACGAATCGACCGTTTTGAAAGACACGGATTATATAAACCTTGAGCACGTAAATGTCTTAAACGTCATGCATAGGTCAATAACCTAATCAAGACGAAACTTACAGCCGTCGTCCCATGTCGATTAGAGCCGAGTGATCTCAACCTAATCGACGGCAAACAACCCGACGGTGGAATTTAATATCATGGGAGAGCGGAGACTCATGGGATGAAATTTTATTTGCACAAGCACGCTGGCAGAGTCATGTTACGTGTGACAAATGATGTCTAGACGAATGCCGGAAATGATAGCGCTCAAATACGATTATATTGACCATACTCAACAATCATTTGTGCTGTTGGCTATTGATACACTTGAAGCATTTCATCCGCCGGCAATCAAGTTCTTCCAGGATATAGAAAAAACATGGTCAGGTCACTCCGGATCATCGTCAGGTTATTCCTCATGCAGCGTCTAATCGCTGCTGTTCATAAGAGAAATGCAGCATGTATGCTGAAGACGATCATTGGCGCTTTCGCAGCTTAGACAGAAGAGAAAGATGCCAGCGAACAGATATTTTTTTACGATGATGACCATAAGAAAACTGTTGAGGCCTCAATCAGCAGCGCATACATATGATCTAGTTCTTTTTCCAATGTTCCATTGGAAAATTAACATATGTAATTTTGACATTTTATCTATCAATTTTAAATGATACAAATTATAACATGTCCTTTTATCATTCGTTTTAATCTTAACATTATCTATAATTCAGAAATTTTATAAGATTTTATAACTCAACATTTCTATGAATTAACTAATAAAAAATATACAACGCATCAGAATTAAGATTAGAAGTCTCAGCAGAAAGTGCTCTGTTATCCGATTTTGCCCCTTATTCATCAACACAACATAGGAGCGTGGTCCCATACACATCAATCATGTATTATTATATCTGATGAAATTTAATTATCTAGTGTAATTTCGTATTCTAACGAGTAAAATAGTATTAAAATGAACACAACATTACAAAAATAGCAATATTATAATTATAATATTATAATTTACTATAATATTAAATTCAAATTATATATTTACCATGACATTAAACGTTAAAGCTATGAAAAGAGCTTTAGGAGGCAGACAACTTCTCTTAATTCGTATATCATTACACCGAATTACATAAACAGCGTCGCATAGTCGTCATCACAAATTCGGACAATTATTTAAAAGTACTTTTAATAGTTCACATTAAAGATATTTATTAATTGTTAATTTAAATAAAATTTAAATATCGACAGATACACCAAAATGCTACTTTGAATAATAATATGAGAGAGTCGATATTTATCGACTATCGAACTATCATCTGATATAAATATGATATTTATAGAATAGAGAATCATTGACTAGCGTGATCTGTCAAAAATAGAATGAAATACTTATTTTATCTGGGCTAGACATACAACAAAGTCAGTTTGGGATCGACAAAATATTAGGAATTAGAAGTGAAGACAATGGTTTTAACTGCATTTTCTCATACTGAATTCATGTAAAATGAAATGTAAATGAAAAGATTCTCATCACGGTTCATTATTTACAACAGAATAAAATATGCTAAAAAAGTTTCCAAAATGTAGTAATCAACACTGAAAATTTTTATGTCACAACTGACTTCTTTAAAATACACAGGAATAAGATAATTAGTATATTCTCATAATCAACAAATATTAGACCATTGTATGTTTAAACTGCCTTGCCCTAACTTACCGGACAAGTAAATCAGAATAGATACAACTTCCATACCTGCTCTTTTCATAGGGCAAGGCCACAAATCAACTCCCATTGATTTGTGGCCTTAATAGGAAGAAGACAAAGAAATTGTTGACCTATTTTTCTGTTGACTGACTGTTTATTTTTTTAACGGACTTCTTGTTAAACGACACTTCCATTTATGTATTTTTTATTAATAAAGTCTTATTATTATAATGTGCCTTTTGTAGTCATTTTAAAATACATATGATGAGATATTTGTCGATAGGTTTACAGAAAAATATTAGCAGCAAATTAGTTATCAAATTATTATTTACCAAATTAGTTAGTTACTCATTGTATCTGTTTCTCAATGCAAACCTCATATATATGACAAAAGCGCTCTTAGCAAATAATACAAAAATTAAAAAATAAGAAAAAACGAACCGTTCTTTTGAGAGTTAGGAAGTTTACATAGATGACTAATAAGTATATCTCTTTGTTTCATTTGGAACATTTCCAAAAACAAAGCAGATTGAGCGTATACACGAGAATCAAAAGTGGCAACAGCACTTACAGATATCAGTCTATCGTGGCTGTGAACTTGCTTTACCATTCCTGAAAAGTATATACACAAAAGCTCAAAATATTCAAATTCCGCAGGCTTTATCTGTCTTGAACTTGGATTTGATTTCCATATAGAAGTTGGTACCAAGATTTGATCAAAATTCAGCTGATTTATATCAATCCAGTCGCAACGATCACACCGTACATATTGTACATTGTAGATAAATGGAGATATTAGATGTCCCGATTTTAATATTCCACCGGTAATAGCGGATGCTTCGCTAAACCTACGACTAACAAACTGCTTTGGATTGCTAGCAGGTAAAAAACGCACAAACAGCCTCGGGACACATGCCATTAGATACTGAACTTGAACAAGACGCGAGTCAGGTTTCAATAATTCTGAGGCCAGGCGGGCATCGCTAATTCTTTTGTTTAGATTTACGAGATCTTGAGTGCTTCCTTGTACAGAAATAGATCGAATAATCTGCTGTATAGATTTGTCTGCAAGCAACGGACAATCATGTAAAATTTCAAGGGGAACCAATAATCCACGGGTAACATAAGCAAATGGCAAATCTGGGTGTGGCGGTGCCGGATCATCAGGCAATATGCTAGTTGAGCTTTGAACAAAAGGCAGAAAAACATTGTTTATCTGTATCCAACCAGTTTTAACAACTGTCGGGTGACCATTATGTACATTTGACAATGGCTCCGTTCCAACGTAGTTGACTTGGGCAGCACAACATGCAGAAGTGCCACCACCAGTAAAGGTCATTTTAGAAGAACTGGTAGTTGACGTTTGTGTATTAGCTGTAGAATCAGCAATCGGCGAACTCGTGGTGTTGTTATTGACTATCGGTATTTTGTTAAGCAAGTCATCAAAATGAATAAGTACGTCATTCCATCGATCAAACGACAGCAATCTAGTAAGCTGTCCGGCCATGTGAAATTCATTAATATTTCGTAAAAGTGCAAGCTCAGCAGCTGTCGGTTTTACCGCTATCACAGGCTTGTCCAGCTGAAATATTGAAGGGATGTTCTGGGTAATAATAAGTTCGACCATCGTTTTCGAAATAAATCTATTGTCGTCATCCCTTTAGTAAAAAGATCACATTAAAAAATGAAAATCCATAGGCAGCTTTTAAAATATCGTTCATATTCAACAAAATTAATTGGATGTATATTAAAATGTATAAATGATCAAGTTAGTGCAGTTTTAACACGTTGATGCAATTATACAGAGTACATTTTAAGTCTACTGTGTATAAAAATATGCTCGAACTGCATCGAAGCTTTGGGAACTGATGTGAAAAACGTGCTAACGAATAATTTGCTTGATGACAAAATCGAAGGTTCAAAGTGTACACGAGTGGACATTAAGTCATAAAATTAACCATAAAAATTTTTAAATATAAGGGTGTTATTGTCTGTCTTCTTCCCCAGCTTATCTCTCACAGAGAGTTCACTGCGTTATTGTCTATGTATGAAGCGATATTATAATCACTTATCGAATTATTCGTATGCGAAAGCACTAAACTCGAATAATATTTTGTATTCTCAACTACGAGGTGGTGCGAAATAAACTGTCTCCATGCTATGATTAAGAACAATTTTAGGAAAGTAAAAATACACATTACATCGAAGTTCTTTTTAGTAATTATATCTTCAAAAACCTACTCAAGAGAAGTAGAAAGAATATACGACTACACACAAGTTTAGTAGAATATAATCAACCTTGACTTCTAAATAATAATTGCTTCATCTAGCGCTAGGATTCGATAGACATAAATTCTTTAAGAATTCTAACAAATCAGATATTAACAAAATACCAAATAAATAAGTCAAAAAGTTCCTTTTTAAAATTTAACTTTCAACCGGTTTTTAGTATTTGTGAATACTGAAAATGAATTGAACAAATAATTTGGTTTCTTAAAATTAAAGCCTAATATGTTCTATATTTTTAATCTACAAATAAATAATATTAATATAAAATAAATATTTTTAATCTACAAATAGTTGCAAAATGCGTCAAGTGACAATTATGGATAAATAAATCAATAAATCCTCGCGACCACAAAACGACATGCCTCGAATTAGCATTCTTCTCGTATAGTACACGACGTTATATGCGTAATTATAAAACACATTAAGTGGGCAACATATTGAACATGAATTTAGCGAAAAAATTCTTACAATAATATAATAAGACAATATTCTGTGGAGATAACATCTAAGTGCAAAAAATCTATAAACTGCGATTCACGAATATATATACTTTACCGGTTAAAGCGAATTGACCTATCTATAATTTTGACATATCTAAAATCTTGCTTAATTTCCATTATCGCAAATACAGTATACTAATTGATTTCAATAACACCTTAGATTATATTTATTATTTTAAATTAAATATTGAAAATATCCATTAATTCATTATTTATAGTTTTATAAATATAATGAACGAAGATATTAGTTTTAATATCTACATAATTATTAGTAATTTTTAAATTATTGAAGTACACAAATTTGTTTAATTATACAGTTATCGAGATTTAATTATCTCATTGAAATAATTAAATTTAAATAATTCAACTTTATTAGATTTTTGAATTGGCTAATTAACTATAAATTTGTATATTCCATATTAATTCTATTTTATTGTGTTTTTGCATTTGTAAAGATAGTACTGTATAGTGCTGTAAGTCAAAATAAATAAAGACCTTAAAACATGTGCTTATTCTTCGAATATACAAAATTTGAAATTAAATGTTTTTGTGAATGATTCACATAGAGATGAGAGATAACGAAAAAGATTAAATTTTAGAAACCAAGATCATATTATTATAACTAATACAGTTTTTTAAATCCAATTTAATAATAAAAAGATTATGTTTAATCTCCTTCGTAAATATAAAAAGATAATATTTTCGTTCAATGTATATAACTTGCGAGTTGTGAAATTGCATTAATAAATTGATAAGTTTTTTAATAGTTAATAAAGATTGTTATAAAATCTTGGAATTTAATTTTTGAATATTTTGTATTTTCTTATCGAAGCAAAAAATAAGCACATTAAAATCTTAAATAAAAATTTAGTTTGGAAAATACATTGAGGTTGTAAAATAAAAGATAATTATACTACCCATTGGTATTTGACGACGCTTACTTAATTAATTTTAATAATAAATAATTATTAACAATTCGAATAATAAATAATTCATTCAAATAATAAATAATAAATTTATGGAATAACACTATTACGACATTGAATTCAAATAGAAACAACCAAATACATAGTACTCTAAAAATTATAAAATTATCCAATGTTTTTAAATAGTTCTCTTAATTTTTAAGATATTTCACTATCAAAATATCAACATCATTTATTTGGCATATAACTGACGAGAAGATAATTGCTTTATATCAAAATCAGTATAACCAAAGCTTTTATGGAACTAATGCGGCTTGTAATATTTATAAATATCTCAAATAGTGTTAATCAATCATGTCATCGACTACTCTATTCATAATTGTACGATTTATAATCAACTAAATAAAGATTTATCTTTTTATTATACGTCATTATTATGTATTTGGCCCATGTAAAACCCGAAACCTGATAACATAGAATTTCTTCCTGATGACCTCTAATCATTATTCTTAAACATCGTATGTTATTTATTAGTCAATTAATAAAAATTAACTTTTATTTTAAATTTAAATTTTAAATTGATAACCCCGCAATTATGTTGTGTCGATGAATATATGCCCAAATCTGAGAACAAAGCAATTCCCCCTGATGACCTCTAATCCTTATTCTGATACATCGTTGTATAAGAATAAGATACTAGATAAACAAATATTATCAGAGAAAATACGTTATTCGCATGTATTTGGACCCGCTGCTATGTTGGGTCGATGACTGGGGGGGGCGAAACCTGATAGCCGAGGAAGAAACAAAGCCTTTTCTTTATTAGAAGCCTCTTCCTCGGATTCTAATAAATATAAGCCGAGGAAAAGGGATCAAAACATGATAGCATAGCAGTTCATCTCGATGACCTCTAATCATTATTCTTATACATCGTATATTATTTATTAGTCAATTAATAAAAATTGACTTTTATTTTAAATTTAAATTCTAAATTGATAACCCCGCAATTATGTTGTGTCGATGAATATATGCCAAAATCTGAGAACAAAGCAATTTCCCCTGATGACCTCTAATCCTTATTCTGATACATCGTTGTATAAGAATAAGATACTAGATAAACAAATATTATCAGAGAAAATACGTTATTCGCATGTATTTGGACCCGCTGCTATGTTGGGTCGATGACTGGGAGGGGCGAAACCTGATAGCCGAGGAAGAAACAAAGCCTTTTCTTTATTAGAAGCCTCTTCCTCGGATTCTAATAAATATAAGCCGAGGAAAAGGGATCAAAACATGATAGCATAGCAGTTCATCTCGATGACCTCTAATCATTATTCTTATACATCGTATATTATTTATTAGTCAATTAATAAAAATTGACTTTTATTTTAAAAATCGATATATTTCACTATCGAAAGTGACTTTATCTATTTGACATACCATATTTATCTATTGAATATAAAATCACATTATAGTGTAAAACAAATGACAGTAAAAGTCCAATTAAGCAAATAATTAATAATAAAAGGAAATTTAAATACGAAGAATATAATTGTATTTATAAAATATAATTCAACAAATAACAGATTCAACAAATTTGTCATGTAATTATCTAGGGTAAACTTTAAAATCGGGCCGAGCTATACATTGAAGTGCCATCATATGCGTTAGATGTTTTCACGGAATGTATTTGTAATGGACAAATACAAATACAAATTAAATACAAATACATATATATATCTCACATGCTATTTCCTGTGAGAAAGTAAAATTAGGATGATCCGGAAAGCACGTTGTTAGTTAAAAGAGGCTATGCCCATGCTACTACTTAGCTAATTCTCGGAGATGCCTTTTTAATATATCAAAAGGCAGCCGAAACGACAGATGGCAGTTCACCCTACTGATGAGTGCTGCCGGCTACCATCAGTTCGTCTAGGAGTGATAACGAAGTCTTGCTCTACTTGTAATCGAACTCCGGATTTGGCAACATCTACGGTTATGAAACTGAAGCTTATTAGCTCTCGGACCAAAGTTTTACACATTCTGCGATTGAATTATAAAAACGTATCCTATAAATGGATCATGTGAGAAAGCAAGCAACGACAGCAAGTAAAATTCCTGCTGAATAAAATTAGGATGAGCCGGAAAGCACATGGTTAGTTTAAATAGGCTAGGCCCATGCTACCACGTTAGCAAATTCTCGGAAATGTCTATTTAATATATCACAAGGCAGCCGAAAGGACTGATGGTATAGTTCACCCTACTGATGAGTGCTGCCGGCTAGCATCAGATCGTCTAGGAGTGATAACGAAGTCTGCTCTACTTAAAATCGAACTCCGGTTTTCGGCAAAATCTACAATATATATGAGACATATATATGAAATCTACAATATATATGTGATACTAGTAAGCAAAAACAATAATGACGGTTCGCCTGAAGGCTTTTTCAATTGTAAGTAGTAGTTGTAAAAATATCTTTATCTTGCAGTTTAAACTATCTTTAACAACAACTACTTACACAATTGAAAAAGCCTTAGGGCGAAACATCATTAATGTTTTTGCTTACTAGTATCACATTATAATTATATATATCACATTATAAAGTTTTAAATTTGTTTCTCCAAATTTTGACATTACAACATATGAATAATTTTTATCTCAACTTTTCATTATAAAGTAATAATGTGCATACAAAAGTATTAAGGTCCCATTAACATAAGTTAAGAATATATTTAAATTTTAATAAAAGTTAAATTCAGTAAAGATGCAATACTGCGCTGCATCGCTCGCGAAATACCGCATATTTTACCGTTTGTTCAATTTCGTTATGAACACCAGAGCAAGCTTCTATTCGGCAACAAACGTAACCACTCGGCTGAAGGCGTGTAGCAAGGATACCTATTGGGCCCTATACTATTTTTCCTCACCGTCAATGGTAAAGCAAAATATTTAATGCTTAACATTCTATCTGAAACTATGGTACCTCGACGACTGCTTCCTGAGCGAAACGGTGAAGAACATTCTGTTGGCCTGAATTAACAAAATTCAGGCCAACTGAGCCGAAATTTGATTACAATTAAACTTCCAAAAGTTAGAGGTGATCACCGAAAGATATAACGTGCAAACTAACAGGGTGCAATACTATAAAACTTGAAAACGCACATATTCTGGGTGGGCCGCCTGGGGGGGCAAGCAAGCATCGACAACGCATTAAGCTGCGCATAGAACGAGCTTCATATCACCAGAATCCGGTTGACCGAATTGAGCTTTCCGCTCAATGTGCCACTACTCAACGAAGACTAGAGATAAACGATCTTAAGATCCGTCTTGGAGGCCTCGGTATTTGCCAGGCATTGAAGTCTACCATTCCTGCGTTTGATTCATATATCAACGACACAAGAGAACCAAAGAAGATACTGCTACGGAACTATCCGCCGTTAACCTTTTGCCCTTCAGAATTCGACTAGGAAAATACCACAAATCAATGAAACGCGGAATTTCGGACGACCATTTCATCGGATAAAATATCTCAAAAACGATGAATGTCTGAACACTACGAAGCGTGGCAACGAAGACTTGTCGACGAAACACTGACAACTAAATCTCAAGCCCGGCTAATCGAAGTAGCATCAAAGTGGTCCATGACGTTCTTTGAATCACAATCGATCACATCCGTCGGCACACGACTTGATGACCGATCTATTTTAATCGTCGTGGCGTTGAGGCTCTGTGTTCAATGTTTTCAACGGCATCGGTGTATTTTCGGAGTGTCAGTCCCGCGGCACTCCGCAAATACATAATTTAATAAATAATCAAATAACCATAAATTATTATTAGATAAAATAGTGTCAATTTAAAATCATTCTAAATTTTAATATTTTTAATCGATATTGCCGATGATGCCGATAAATATTGCCGATATTGCCAATAAATACTATACACACATATTATTTTCAAACCCTCCACTTTCACCTAGAATACCTAAGATTCCACTTTCCTAAACAATTTTCTAGCCACATTTTCTTTTTCCAACTTTAGCTTCGTCGACTGGAACGATATTACCAATACCGCCAATATTATCGTATGATGAATCGAATTACTGAATCGAGGCAAACTTCACGAAAATACAGAAACCAATAAGCTTTTGTCGCTGAGGATATCACGGCATTAGTATCATACATTCCATGTTAGTGTATTCGTAACTCAAGCCTCTTAAAAATACCAGATGGATTGATGAACGCGTATATTTTTCAATTTTCTAGTCATGTTCCTTTAATTCTTAATATGTCATGCAGTTCTCAACACGGACATCGGACTGCATTGTTTTCCTCGACATAACACTACATCTATTCTCTACCATTTACAGAAATATTCTTTCTTAACCATATCTAAAATATTATCGTTGATAAGACTTGAAGAAGTGTATGGTCACTATATCTTGTAACTCGCAACGTTTTTCATCTTTGAATGGTACATGCACCAGTCGCTTAATATTCCGAATAGTAATCATCTCTACGTAGGTAAACTATTATAAGAAGATAAATACCAGAATATAAATATAGTCCGGAAATTTAAACTCTACGTTATCTTCATACGTTTGCTACGCCATTTATTCCCTTCTCTGAATCCTAGTTTACTACTTACCATGATTATAAAGTTCATCTTTTACTGCTTTGAATAAAATAGCGTGTTAAATAAATCAATTAATAACCTATTTAAATAATTATTTGATTAATCTTGAATAATTTTAATCGATTAGAATGATCTCTTAGAAGAGATATATACTTATATCCAAATAAAATAAAAAGTAATAAAATTTAATATTTGAAATTTAAATATATTTTTAATTCATAGAATGGAACATTGCTATTTTAGTATTTTATTTCATGTACTTAAGCACTCTATTATCGAATGTTTAAATAAAAGACATCAATAACGCACAATGAAAAAATTAAATACTTAAAAAATATTTTTTTTAATTAAAAATTATTTTTCGTGTCAAATACCAGTATTGTGCATTACATACTCCTTACAAAACATTTTAATTCCCATATATAATATCATATAATATCAAGAATTGTTAACGAAATAAATTCTGCTGGACACTAATTGTCAGTTCTACTCTTTAAGACTACACTCATACCAATCTTTCATCAAGCCACATATATTCTGGTTATGAATCATTATTGCCCGATCAAAGTTTTGCGGTGTCCAGTAATGATATCACAGCCCTGGTTTTAGTTTAAAATGTATAAATGCTGTTTCTCAAATCAGCCGATTGTTTTTGGATTACAAAATTTGTTACGCCAACCATACTTCTTGACACTTCAAATCGCATGTCATAGTGTCTCCAATGACAACCCTATGACGCAAAAAATTAAAGATATTGTCAATCTCAGAACACTCCTGTGTTTGAACAATATGGTGTCGGCAAATGATAAGAGCCGAGATACCTGCAAGCTAAGGAATCAAGTGTTAAAGTCAGAAGAACGTGGCATCCTCAGCGTCATAAGCTGCAACTTTTTTATTCCGAAGGAAATAAAAGAGAGGCTAAATGAACAATTTAGAGTTACAATGTCGCAGGCGACGATATCAAGAAAGCTTAAAAAGCTTGGAATCACAAGGAAGATACTAACTTGCATTCCAATCGAGAGAAACACTGAAAGCAGAATTGACGACCGTGCAGTATACGCGTCCGATATTTCTGCGTTAGGCAATGAAAATCTTGTTTTCCTTGATGAGACAGGTTTCAATTTGCACACCAGCAGGTCCTATGGATATTCTCCTGCAAATACGAAGGCTTTTATATCTGTTCCTGCAAACAGAAACATCAACAGAAGTGTTCTGTGTGCAATTGAAATAAATAGTTTAATTGCTTATGAGTGCAGAAAAGGGGCATATAACCATGCAACGTTTATTGAATTTATAAGATCTCGTCTAATACCTTATTTTCAACAGCACCCAGGAAAGTTTTTAGTAATGGACAATACGAGGTTTTATCATGCAAGGGACGTTCAAGCCCTGCTATCTGAGAGTGGTATTCCTGTAAAGTTCCTCGTTCCATATTCACCCGAATTGAACCCAACAAAAGAATTCTTCATAATGTCAAAGCCAAGATATCACGAATTAAAGGCAAACACTCCGGAGATTACAATTGAAAATGCCCTTCATCAATTGTTAACTACAGGATTGCCCAACAAAAGTGTGTAACGGATTTTCCGTTAATATGAGAGAATGGATCGAAAAAGCGAGACGCCGTGAAAAATTCATTTAATAAAGTATTATTTTAAGCCTTATTTTAAAGTATATTTATTTCTTTTATTATATTCGATGGGTATATATAATTGAATAAATGGATATATAAAATTGAATAAATGGGTATATAAAATTGCATATATGGGTATATAAAATTGCAAAACCCTGTAATTAATAAAATTTAAATTTCTTCTAAAATGATGCTAATAAAACCTTAACATCTTAGTATGGAACATTTCAGTATGGTACTAATGGAACCTTAACATTTTAGTACTTTATAAAAGCATATTGACGAAAGTTTGGATAACCGTCATCGATATTTCAAAAAGCCAAGATTTGAGAAAAGAAATGATTATTTAAGTAAAAATATAAATTATTTCTAATGCAAATACCAGACGTGAAGATATGAAATGCAAATGATGGCAATTATACAAACAATGCTACATAACCTGAAAGTATCTACCCTCAGCTGCTAAGAGCAGCGTCCTATGCACAAAAAGCACTTCATGATAAATAATTATTGTAACTTAAAATAAAAAACGTCAAAAAATGTTGTACAGTGCCCGAGACTCGTTATAGAGTCTTTCTGAAACTGGTATTGTAATGTGTTCATCATATTATTATGATAACACAACTTTGGAGCTCAGTTAGCTCTTAATGTTAGATATGCGTGTTAGAAATTAGACAAAAATTAATGTAAAATTAAAATCAAATTCGTCATTAATGACTCATTATTAATAAGTAATTAAAATGACTAAGTAATTGTTTTTAATGACTCATCATTAATGACTCATTATTAATTAGTCATTAATAACGACTAAGCAATTTGACTATTTAAGCTATAAGAACATATTTCCTATAGATTTGCAAGACATGCTTTAAATGAAGATTAGGAAAATAAGCGACTTCACGAGCTCACGTTACAGAATCTAAATAATGTCATGTAATATTTTCTTATGTTATTTATGACTCGTGTTTCATTTATTTAGACGAAGTACATCGATGCTCAATAAATTAAATTGATGTATACTACTTGTAAGAAATAGTAGGAACAATAAAACAATCGTGATTTTGTTTTTATCCTGTATATTAACACAGTAGCGCTTTTAATTAATAAATTCAGTATTAGTTCACGTTTCAAATTTAGTTGACATATTAATTATTGATATTAATCGTTTTGCGCCGTCGGCCACACTTTGCGTGCAAATGAAGAATCAATGGAGAAAGCAGGCCTGAACATGCAAGTAGATGGTAAACGACTGAAAGGTAGACTAAAGCAGCGATTGCCTTACGAGGATTTTTCAAGGATTTGTAAACAAGGATTTTTCAAGGATTTGTAAACAAGGATTTGTAAGCTGCTCGATTGCACTGGAATCTGGACCACAACCGTGCGATATGGGGAACGCGTTCATTGAGAGCCACCCCGCTTCAATACGGGATTGACGGCAAAAATAAGGAGATGAATCGTTTTGCGCCGGCAGTTGAATTCCCTGACATCTGTAGATATGGCACAATGGAAACTTTTGTTCAGATTTTCTTGCTTTTGTAAATTCAGTTTATGTAAGACCAGATCTTAAATATTCAAACTTGCAGCAACTTAAAGCACTTTCTCTATTGCAGAACAACATCCAATGACATTTTTGTATATTGATTTTGTATTCAACTGATATTTATATTTTGTATTAGACTTGTATTTTATACCCTTATAAATAGTATTAATAAATACATAAAATAATAATTTATTATTTCATATAATAAATTAATAAATTTATTAATTTATTACTCATTTTGAAATAATTAAATTTAAATAATTAAATTGTTAAATTATTAAATTAGTCAAATTCAATTAACTAATTAATTACTGATAATGGAAATCAAATTAACTTTGTATTTCCAAATAAATTAACTTTGTGTTAAAATATACATTTTAATAATACATTTTTCTAATATACACAAAATAAATTTGTAAATCGAATAAGACAATAATCTCAAAGTTACCTCAACAAAACAGGGACGCGATATTGCATAATTTCTTCCCATAGAAAATGCTGCATCGTTGATTTCGAATCGTTTATTTCGCGGCATTGAACAATCGTTGTTGGTATGAATCCCGGCCGCACATTAGGCGAAATACATCTCAGCAGGCACACGGCATCATTAGTTCCGTTTGGCGATGACAGTCTAGTTGGCGCCGACGACGAATGAGCTGGATGCGGTTGTGAGCGTAACGATGCTGATGACGATAACGGTGGATTATGGTGAAGTAGAGGCGGACGAACATGGCCGGATTTAGCAGATACCGCGACGGTTGCTGGTTGCATGACCGACGGATACCACTGCGGGTGTCTGTCGAATCGCACAAATTGCATGGGTCTATGAACAATCTGTGGAGGCACATTCGGTACTATTGGTTGATCTGATGGACGGTGGTTGTACGTTGTTCGATCAATCATTTGGATTTAGGAAAACACTTTTTTTTATGGAACATGGATTTAGTTTTTCGTTGTTAGCTTTACTGATCTTATTGTTGCTGCACGATCCGTAGTAGTGTGCAAAGACAAAAAGCGCGATAAAATTAAGATAAATAGTAGCTAGAAACCAACCAATAAAATTTTGACGCATAATGTATTCTTCTACAATATATATGACGTCATCATTCGATAAACAGAAACAGGTTTCGACTAGCGCTTCAACAGCAATTGTTGTAATTGTGCTACACCTCCTCGGCGGATGTGATGATATCTACAATGAAAACCGCAAAATGTGAATATTTCATACACCAGTGACGTCACCGCTCTTTGTAGTATATACTAGGCCCTATTTTCTCTGCAGCATGAAAAGCACATTGACAAAATACACTGTAGTGTAGACAGCTGTCGCTATTATTCGATAAAATATACACCCATCAACATACACACTATATTTATGTAGCAAAACAAAGAATGCGCTTATGACGTAGTGCGTGTTTATCGCAATCTGCCATAGGAAAACGCGTGTACACAGACGGCATTACATAACTCTATTGATATTCCGCAAAGGTCACAGCACAATCAATACGGAAGAATGCAGTAACATATAACATCAATTTTTCTCTGAGTATTCTTTGATATCTGCCGACAAAATTAGCACTTGTGTTCTATTATCGATTATATTTATTAAAATGAGAAAATTATCGATATAGTAAGGAAAAATTAAAAATTGTCGTTATAACATGGGGTTTGTGCTAAATCCAGTATATAAAATAATTTACAAAAGTTTTTAATACGAATTGCCCGATCAAATTTGAAATTATCGATCTGGTTTCGAAATATTCAATAATATTTCGATAATACCCGTCAATTGTTTTAAATAGCAGCCATCGAATAGATGCGTCGGCATTGTGATTTGACACTGATGGCGTGACGGAAGTTATTACAAGTAATTTGGCGTACAACAACGATGCCTTGGGTAATTACTTTAAGTATTATATATGATGGTTTGACAGAATTTATTGCAAGTAATTTGGAATAAAACAACTTTGAATTTGGAAATGACGATTGATTGCTGCAACGGTGTCCACATTTGATGAAAACCTGTGAACGATAAAACAGCTCTCATGTGGGTTATCCTTGCTATTTACGCTCAAAAATGAGTGATTAAGACTGGGATCTTAATGATGACTCATTATGTCTTTGTTTATGTTCATTACGATATGCTAAATCTATTTCGTAATTATGATGATTTACTTCGATATATCTAGGTATATATAGAGAGAGAGCAATTATAATTCGGATAGCATTATGGCTAACCTATGTTTTAACTATGGTGGATTAGTGAATTATCTATGAGGTGTAATTAACGATTTATCGTTAAGATAGACTATTAGGAAGTAACACTTCAGAATATAACCACTAAACGTTAATGTACAACGATTTCGTCTATGGTGTAATTATGTAGTGTCCGTATTATGGCTTCAACGATCGACTATTATGATGTATCATTACTGTTGATGCTAGAATTATCCATCGCTATGCGATGACTATAAGGATATCAGCGGTGTATCACTTGTCGGGCCGAGTGATATATAGTACGACTAGCGACAGACCACTATTACGAAAAATCGTATACGCATTGCCATGTCAGTTATATATTTTGTTGCTGTTACTATTGAAGATGCTTATGGTGAGTTAAATTCTTTACGACATTCGTCACCTGGTTAAGACAGATTACATCACCATATATTAAAGATATTATCTTCATTCGTTGCTATAACATTAGCTTATATGTTTCAGCTATCGCTAGTTAAATCAGTTCTTCCATTATATTGGAAAATTATAATTACAGTGCCATTCCGCAAAAAGGAGGATCGTAATCCTGGAAATTATATACCAATAAGTAATGGAAGTGTTGTATGTAAGATGTTAGAGCATATATTACATCGGTGACTTATGTCCAGTCTGGAATCATAAATTATTGGATAATTTACAACCTGGTTTTCGTTCTAGAAGTTAATGTGTGTCTAATCCTTTATATGTACGCGAAATTTGGGTTGATGTAGTCTTACAGGGTATGAAAAAAATATTTATTTTTACTTTCAAATGCGTGACGGCTCACGCTTACATGACCACAACAACAAAAAACAAAAATCTAAGTCATATGTCGAGAAGATGGGAACGGAAGAAGTATTTGAATGTGATAAAGGAGGGAGCGCGGCGGACGTCGAGAGGGAGCTGATTCCAGGCGAGAGGGGCGGCGACGAGGAAAAATCGGAGACCGTAGTTGTTGTATTAATTGGGAACGTGGAGTAAGAAGGATGGACGGGAACGCAGTGATAGAGAGTAGGGCAATTGTCGTCTAAGAAAGGGAGGTTGATGAACGATGGGAGCCGACAGCGATGAGACTAAAAGGGACGAGCAGAATGCGGAGTTGAATGCGGATGTGGATGATGGCAGACCAGGCGAGTTGGGCAAGATGTGTGGATGTGTGGTCAAAGCAACGGAGACGTATGAGCACTCGTACGGCTGAGTTGATGATGCGTTGTAGGAGTAAGATGATGGATTTTGGAGAATTGGCAAGGCATTGATGCTGACGTTATTCCCACAAATTCCAATTCTAAGGACCGCAATATCTTTGTTAAGAATTCGTTAGGACCGACCTCAATTCTGCTAATATACACAACTTAGCGAGACAGTCGTTACATAATCAAAAGTAGTTTCAGGTCGCTTCTCCGTCTCAGTTTTCACTTTTAAATAAGGCACTGGTACGACTTGTCATCGAGCATGTTTCTACAGCGACTTTCGAGTCGTCGTATGGGATTCGGGTAAATTGAAATAATTTACTAAACGCCTCAAAGCTTGTAAAGTGTTTCTCAGACGGATCAATTCAAATCTAATAATAAGTACTCTTAAAATTGAAGTTAGAGAATACACAGTACTGGCAAGCATATTATCCATGTCATGTAAGTTGGGCAAGGCATAAACATCAAGATCTGTAAATCGATGTACAGTCGGGGAATAATTAACACATAGCCTCTTTATGTCTATTGACTTCATACTGGACTGTAACCACTTATGTCCGCTTTATTATTTGGCTCGATAAAGCCTACTGTCAGCAATTTTGAAATCTCTTCAGAAATAAAATGATAACCTTCGTCACAAGTTTTTCTTGATTTTCTTGCGACCGGTTTGACATGGAAATTTATCGTTGTAAACAAGCTTGGTTTTAACATATTTCCGGATAAAAGATTACACACAGACGTATGTATAATCGTAAGCTGATCACTATTTCCGTCAAAGTAAATCCTAATTTTTGAGTGATGACGTTGAAAATCCAAGCCTAGAATGACATTAGCGCAGAAATTACTGAGAATTCCTAATTTTACATATTTAAATAATAGTCCATTCAAATAAAGATTAACAACACATGTTCCTCTGAAATTTAAGCTGTGACAGGATCTCGCTAAGGTGATTGCCGCAAACTGTACTTAACTTCCAAGTTTTTGCGGTGGAGAGCACGAGAGTCGATAAAGCTATCTAAACTCGCAGAATCGATTATAACAACAAACCAATTCCAGCAATCGTTATTTGAACGATGACTTTTCGAAGAGATGCCGAAGCGCTAACACAAATATGATTTCCGTTATTTGAAAGAGTATTAATGCTGGGTGACCAGAGTATTCACAGAAAAGGACTATCTAGATGAGCTACATTTGATCACCTCCCAGATCGGCATAATTATGCCCAATGCCCGAGATTACCACGGATGCACTCCATTTTCACAAAACAGCATTTCTTTGATGATACGAAGGCCAGTGACGAATTAAATAGGGATGAACCAGCATAGGTTGCTAGGTTGATACATTGCGACGATTCTTTGTGTTGTTATAATATAGTGAATTTAGTTGGATTACACATTAAAGCAACAACGAACGTTTCATAAGGGGTTGTACTGAGCAGAATTTTGCTGAGCATACTCAAGTGATTTCGCAAGATTACTAGCTTAAGTTAAAGTCAACGTTTGATATTCGATCAAACGTTGTCTGATTACACTTGAAGATATACCATTTATGAGTGAATCTCGAGCCATGTCTAGTCGATACTCTTCAGCTTTATTATCACTACAATTATATAATCGGATCAGACTGTCACATCGTTGAACGTATTCATCAACTGATTCGGTTATTGCTGGCGTCTCTAAGCAAGAGTAAAGCGAACAACTACCGTGTTTTGCTGTTTTATAGATAGCTTGTCCAAAACAGTAACTGCATTGTTGCAATCATCCAAATCAGATATAAAGTCGTAAAATGATAGGCTGACGTATTTGATAAGGTAAGTGAGTTTGTCTGAAGCATTTAAACCGCACGACACAATGAAATTTTTGTAGATCTATTTCCTATGATTGTATTCCTTGTCTGACTCTCCTGAATAAAGATTGCAATCCCATTTCTCCGAACAGAGAATTATTTCCATTATTTGTAATAAAATGATGTGAGAGAAAGTCAAAAACTAGGCTTCAAATAAAATTAAACCACCTGAAATCAAATTAAGTAAGCAAATCGTAGGTAGCAATAGTGTGACAATAAATAATTAAGTTTTGCACACATAAATTGGATCGTTCGTACATTGCAATCAATTCGATTGATTACAGTTGCAGATCAATTCAATCAGTTGCAGATCAATTCAATCAGTTTTTTCGTGGCCATGTAGGCGTGCGCTGGCACGCATTTGGCACGTAAAAATAAATCCTTTTTGTAGACAGCAATAATTATCATGATACGTTAGCAAGAGTCGATACCACTGTATAAGTGCACTTAGAAGAAACGAAGCGAGTGTCTTCACAAAGATATAAAGAAATCCGTTCAGCTGATAAAAATTTCATGCGCTAAATCCGACAAAAATACCGAAAGAGCAGAGTGAATTATCGGAGTATCATAATCCGGAATAAACAAAAGTCTATCAAATGATAGGCACCGAAATTCTTGGAACTAGCTGTTGTTATTGTGATCTTTGATGATTTACGCTCCATGTTGTTGATAAATGACCACCTTGATATGTGTAAGAATTCAATATAGCTATAAATATTACAAAATTCTAATTCATCGTCTCCAAATTTAAGTTTAAAGAAGCGACATAGTATACATTACAAATCAATTCAATCAGTTGCATATCAATTCAATCAGTGGCAGATCAATTCTATCAGTTGCAGATCTATTCAATCAATCGCAGATCAATTCAATCAGTTGCAGATCAATTCAATCAGTCACAGATCAATTCAATCAGTTGCAGATCGGCTCGCAGCGCTCACAGATTAGTTGCAGTCTGAACCACAATTACCGTAGACAACAGTAAGTCTAAATAAGACTTTCTATGTGGATTTTGTGCGAACAAACTAATCTGCAACCTCTCCCATAAGCACATATCAACCTCCAACACGCCCACTCAAACTTCCCCTGTCGTTTCCGATCTCCTTTCTCCGACCAATGATCCTATAACCATATACACTTCCCATCCCATATCATCTTCACTCCCCGACACCCCGTCCCGTCCCTCCTGTCTCGTTTCTCAATAACCTACATACATTAATCAAAATCACCTCCATCAACCTCCAAGCCCCTTCCACTCATAATATTTTCTCACATCACTTGCTACCCTCCATAAAATCTCTATCGTCTATATCTTCCGATGTCAAATCTACTCCCTTCATATCCTCAACTCCTAGCTCTCATATCATGATCTCACCCACTGACGTCATTCGTGCTCCTTCACGGAAAAGCTTTCCTTCTCGCGATCGTTACGTAGTCGTCACTAATATCATTTCTTCCACCTCATTATATCCACAAGCACGTATCGCCCACGATGTTTCCGCCTTCAGATCCATCATCTCGTATCTTGTTCTAGCTCCTCTCCCGAAAATTGTATTTAGGCTCATCCATCCGCCTAAACAAGTCTTCTCAATCTAATCCTTCTCAGCCCTCTCCTAAAAATTGTATTCAAGCATCGCTCTCCCGCACTCTGTTCTCTCCCAACGATTTGAACTCATGTTCTCTTCAGCCACTCGCATTTCCCCGATCGCAACACCTCCAAAATCGCTCAACTCTCTTCTGCCCGCATCGAAAAACGCCGTCGCGAGGAAAACGGCGAAACATCTCTCTCCATCCGAAACATCGACGAAAATTTTCAAGTTGTCCACACCCGCTATTAAATTCGATGGCGCTCCATCTTCCTCTTTGTCCTCTCCGCTATACCCTATCACCACCACACACGGTTATCACCTCGGCCTCTTCAACACTAGATATATTCTCTATAAATCCGATCTTATAGTCAACCTATTCACCAAGCAATCCATCGATCTCTTCTGCCTCACCGAATCCTGGCATTCCGATTCCGAAAACCTTTCAATTCGCCGTCTGCTATTTGTCGGTTGCCAATCAGTTGAATTCGCCCGACTTAGCGGATCCCTTTCTAAATTCTCTTATCTTTGCAGCATATTCGCATTCACCCATCACCCCGCGTCTCTTCGCAAACTCACTCCCACTTTCAGTCCTTGCTCTTTTGAATTGCTCACTTGTCGTTCTTCTAGCCCGATCATTCTGGATCTCGCCATTGTATACCGTCCTGGTTCATCAGCTCCTACCTCCTTATATTTTAAAGAACTCGCTGACCTCCTGTCTCACTGTTCTTTCTCCTCCATCGCTTCACTCGCTCTTGGGGAATTCAACATCAGCCTCGACCGCCCCTCTTCCAATGATACCATCCGATTCATCAACATTCTATCTAACTACGACTGCAAACTAATATCCACTGCCCCACACATATCCTTGGCAGGGCACTCGACATCATCACTGTCCCCGATCATTTTCCTGTCTACACATCACTGTCGATCTCCAATCCTGGTCTGTCCGATCACTTTCTCGTCACCCTTGATCTCACTTCCAACCACACCCGACTCACACACCTACCATCCCACGTAGCCCTTGGAGAAATCTTGATCTCCCTCTTCTCCGCTCTGTCTTATTCAAATCGTATATATCATCTCCCACAATAACATCATCCTCTCTTCACGATCTCGGCTTTCTTTTCGGATATGAACTCACCTTCACTCTCGATCTTCTCTTGCCCTTCAACACTCAACCACACCGTCACTGGCACCGTTCCCCATGGTTTGACATCCAATGCATACTCTCAAAGCGTCGACTCCGTCATGCTTTTCTTGTCCATCACCGCTCTCTTAGACGTGATTTCCGCTCGCTCTCTCCGTCTCTCTGTGATTCCTATCTTGCTCTTCACCGGTCGCATCTCAACATAATACGTATCAAGTGCAACTCCTTCTGACAGCATAAAATCATCACTTTATTTAACTCTAAGTTTCTCTGGCATACTTTTAACTCAATCCTTGCTCACTGCTCTTCGTCTAACAACAATAATAATGATTATTCATCATTTCTCCAGACCACAGTATCCACATTGCTCTCTCTCACACCCCCGTCTCAATCGCATCCAACTATTCCCCGCATCGCATTATCCTCCCGAAACTCTTTCATCTTATCGCTGTCTCACCTGCCGAAGTATCATCTTTCCTCATGTTCTTGCCCAACAAAACCTCACCTGCCGATCCCCTGCTAACCCCCATACTTAAATCCATATGCTCATCGATATCCCCTTTCTTCACCACATTGTTTGACTCGTCAATCTGCAGTCGTATCTTAACTTCACAATGGAAATCCGCCATCGTTCGTCCTTTCCTTAGGAAACAATCGCTCGGCCCCTCCCTTCCTTCTAGCTATCGCCCCATTTCACTACTCCCTACTCTTTCTAAGCTCTTAGAACGCCTCATCTTAATACAGATCAACGCTTATCTCTCGTCATCCAATCTGTACCCTCCTTTCCAATCCGATTTCTGCTCTAATTACTCCACGGAAATCGCCTGCATGAAAGTTTACAACGACTTACTCATTTCTCGAGACAAGGCTCTATATAGTGTTCTCATCTCCATCGACCTCTCCTCCGCCTTCGACATTGTCGACCACACCATCCTCCGTTCTCTCCCTTGTTATAAATATGGATTTTATTCCTCCTCCGGAATATGGCTTGCCTCATATCTATCCGACCGTTCTTTTCGCGTCTGTTATAATGCACCATCCTCCACTCCCATCCCTATTTTCTGCGAGGTCCAACAAGGTTCAGTCCTAGGTCCCCTACTTTTCTCTCTTTTGTATGGAGATCTCTCTCCGTTTTTAAAACCTTACTTCTTTAATTTCATGCAATACGCCGAAGACATCAGCATATATGCTCATGCACCCGCCCATCGCATACACGATATCGGCATTTCTGCCTCCAACTGTCTTTCTTTTATCTACAAACGCCTCTTCCATATTTATCTCTTTCTAAACACCGACAAGTCCAAAATAATGTGGATCTTCCCCCGTCAACCTAGCATACCTCCTCCCTTGGAGTAGCATGCCTACACCTAGCAGGATCCAGGAGATAGAAGGTTGCCCTTATCACTCCCATCCTCACCAGGAGAAGACACTTGCCCACCGGCATTGCCTTCATTTCCCTGGGCTATCGCCCATTGCGATCCAATAGTCCTTGCAAATTTCTTCGGAGCTAAAGGTGGTCTTACAGCAGGCCTCTTTTTGGACACTTGTGGCCTCTTGGCCTTTGAGAAAACAGAAACAGGTGAACGCAATTTCACATGTTCTTTTAATAAGTTGACAACAATGGATTGAAATTCCTCTTTCAAGATCTGCATTCTTGTATCCATCAAAGTCACAACATCGCGATCGGTCATTCTTACCTCACAAAGGATTTGCCGAGGCTACATCAAAGCAAGCTGGTTTAGGTGCCGGTGAACCGATGTGTCATCTTTTATAAGCCTTGGATAAGGGGCAACGTCTATACCACGCCGGGTGTGGTCCTCCAAAGTTAGAGCGTTGAGTAGAGAGGGCACAGTTACCTTTGTGGACTTACCCTGCCCCACATACACCACAAGTATGGGGTATATAACAAGTGTAGGCCCGTGTCCCCATCTATAGCATCTATTTCAATGTGAGAACGTATGTGAGTCTGTCTCAGTTACTGTGAAAATCAGATTGTAACCCAAGAATGGGTTGCACTTGCTGTTAGCAAGGAGCTTAGCATTATTCACGGCAGTGGAGCACAACGAAATATAAATGGCTAGACCATTTTCCCCGTAATGGGGCTAGTGTTTGTCACCTTGAAGTCCTTCTTGATGTTTTCAATATCTTCATCAGAGGCATATGAGGAAAATTTGAAACCTTTAAAGTTGCTTGAATGGGCTTATAATCAGCCGAGCCATAGTCAGACAAGTTTTTTGTGAAGTAGTCTAGATATGAGTAAGCCAGATCTGGAGAAGAAAAATAAATTCGAGTTTCCCCTTCGAGGAATCGAATATAATCGAAAAGAATTCTCTTCTAAAATTTTGAAACGAACTCTCTCAAAAATGTTATAGAGAGATATTTTCTCCCGTGGTTTTTCATCTTTATCGCTACCAAGTTAGTTAATTTTGGCACAGGAGCGAGTTCACCCTCCGTGCTAGAAACAGAGATATTTGCAATATCACTAACCTTTAATCCTTCTTTGACTGTATCTCATTGAAAGCAAAACCTGTTGGATTCTTTGATGCACCGATAGTGTTTCCGTGGTTGCACATTTATCCTGTGCGTGCCGTTTTAAAAATAAAGACTTAAATAATAAGCTACAATTACTAAAAAAGTTTAATAATAAAAACATAAGAAAAACATAAGAAAAGCAAAACGCCAGTTCTTAATGTCTTCATTTGTCTTTACCGCTTCAGGTCCAGTGGGATCTTAGCCATCCAGCTAATCCAAGACGCCGCTCTCCGACTTAACCACCCAGGGTATTTCACCCCACATTGAAGAATCCAGTCGAGGCGGACTGTGCTTGGTAATCACCAAATGAGTAGCTTAAGAAATCTCAATCTTTGCTCATTGGGACGTCCTCTTATAAAGAAGACTAATTCCGATATACCCAAGTACCCCAAAGGCGCACTTGAGTTTTCCCATTCAATGATAGATGCTGAGCCCGTTTCAGGGCACACTAGCTCTCTTCAGAATACGTTGGAGTCTATCCAGGCCAGCTTTTTCCGACCAATTTATCGTAACGGTGAACCACAGATATTTTACTCGATTCGTGAAGATAGGGAGTGGTTGAGGCTGCAAAATGGAGGAGAGTGCAGATAGTGCTAGTCTCTTAAGTGTCTTTTCAGTGGCAAGGGCGCTATGAAAGACAACCACTTGCAATTTTTCGGAGTTTAAAACAAGATAGGACGAGAGCAACTGATCTTTTAATCTTAAAAAGAAACGGCTGATTTCAGAGACTACATCTTTAGACCTGCGTCCAGAGAACAGTGTTGTGGTATCATCAGCATATACCACTAGATGTTGATCGCGTTTAAATTTTTTGTAGAGTATAATGGAGACAGCAAGATACAACATTGGAGAAAGTGGGGATTCTTGAGGTACACCCGTAAAAAATAGAACTGTTGTGCATCAGGGTCGTCTTCATAGAAGACTCGCTTGGTAAATAACAATATTTCCACCCTGTTAACAATTCTCGCAGGTAACCCAAAGGACCTGAGAGAAGGGATAATAAAAGGAATGGAAATTCGGTTAAATGTTGCAGAAAAGTCAAGAAAGACAGTCACAGCAAGCTGATGGCTGTTGTCTTGACAAAACTGATGCACTTCACCTATTGCTGAATGGACCGAGCGATCTTTTACGTACCCATGAAAACCTGGTGGGATTAAATTTGGTCTACATAGATGGTCGCAGATTTTACGCTCAAGCGCTTTTTTATAAATGGAGATGAGGGAGTTTTGAATCGAGATAGGTCGCAGATCTTTAGGACATGATATCGATTTCTTTTTTGGCATTAAAACGACGGCTGATATTAATGCCAGCAACATCGGACGGGGAGGCTAGTAGCATAGTGATAGCGACCTATTTTCTCTGACTGTCTGTCAAAAGCTGACAGACCCGAGTAAAGAGTGACGCGTGGTATTTGGAGGTGCCTAGAAGTGGCCTCCAGGAGTTTAGGATATCTGTGACAGATAAGTCCCTGATCCTGAAGTTGGCCCAAGGCGGGATTTGTCGGGGAGATAGAGTGACTCCATATTTATGTAGGGATAGTGACTCCTCCAAAACTTTGTCAAGGCCTGTGCTACCGATCCAAGCCAATGCTCTTTCCTTCTAGCAGACAAACTTCTCCCTCTTAAATGTCTTCCAAAAACAGACTGAGAAGGCTTAATGGGAGCAATGAACACCTTTTCCCTGCTCAGCTGGAACCTAAATCTAGTGCTCCAGTATTCATTCGAGAGGACTTGTCTGATGGAAACTGAGAGATTAGGGAAATGTAGCATTTTAGCTAGTACCTTGAGTTTTGTTGGAATGGGTTTATATATATGACCTTTATAGGGAGTCGAAAGAAACGCAGTGGCTTGCGATGAGAGGGAAGAATTAAATTCTGTCAAACTCTCATTATCAATTCTGGGGAAGAGTAGGATAGCTGCTTGAAATAAAGCCACACTGATTGGGTCAAAGTGATATCTTCTCCTAAGCAACGTATCTTCCTCTATCCGCCAATGAATTAGGTCACGAGAGGTGATCTGTTTTCGGCGCGACTGCTCAGTACAGATGGGTTTCAACAACCACATCATTTGAAGCAGTAATATGTCGAGGAGAGAATTAGTTGTTGAGCAATAAAAGGCGGGGGACGGTGATTTATGAATAAGGGAGTCGTTCCTGGCTCTGCGGAGTGTTGCATTAATCCAACGACCAGTCCTGTTGTTAAAGTCACCAAGTACCATGTCATAGCCGCTATCAATAATCCTATCTAGGATGTCATGATTTTTGTGAATCTCACCTGGACGCATGTAGACATTGGCTAGACTAAAGCGTTTACTGTTCTTACAGAGTGAAACTACTCAACAAGACAGGGCCGGACAAGAATAGCTTAACAGGAGGGAAGATCTTAAAGAACATTTAACTAGGGTTAGAAGACCTTGAGATGAAGAGGAGTGAGGAGGGATTATGTACGGAGTATGTTATGAACAAATATGCTTTGGGATAAATCGAGTAATATCCTTGGAGAGACGTATAGACCGCGTCTCCTGAAGCACTAAGACATCTGCGTCTCTACCAGATAAAAGTCTAAGGGCAAAAGCACCTCCCGAATTCTACTGAAGGATATTCAGTAGAAAAGGCTCGGATTTACTCACCATTGTGTTAGATAAGTTGGACGGGGAAGCCAACCTAGACAGAGCTAGGTGCGGGAAGGTTGCCCTTTTCAACACTAGCCTCATCCAGTGTCGGAACCCCCAGGGCAATATCTTCATCTCCCAGAGATGAGGCGGCCACCTTCTGCTGCAATAATTTACCAGACTTAAGTGGGGGCACTGATTTAGCCGAAGCCCCACGCTTCTTAGATTTAGGCCTGCTTTCAAGTGGCATCGAATTCGTATTTGAAGATCCAAAAAAGGCAGAAACCAGTGGAGCTATTATACTCTCTAACTGGGCTAGTATGAACTTTTTATTTGAGTCCAATAACTGCCAAATATCTTTGTTGGACATTTTGTCTGAGGAGACAGAAGCCACCGCGGAATAACCAGAGTGTGGACTGGCACGTGAAGGACTTGAGAAGGAACTATGGTAAGCTTTGAAGAACTTACATCTTCTGAAACATCACAGCAGTCCGGACTACACACTCCACATATACACTTGGAAATACAGGACGACCCCAATTGGTCCCACACGTTGCAATGGAGGTACGTCCTGTCATTCTGTTCAATAATTTAGAACTTAAGATTATACCCCAGGAAGGGGTTGGAGGCAGAGTTCGAAAGAGTGTGCGCTTTATCAGCATCCGCATTGCAGAAATCAATGGGCAAATCTTCTCCTGATTTGAATTTGACTGTACGCACGGAATGGATTTTAAATATTTTTTTAGCGACTGTATGTCCTCCTCCTCAAGCTGAGGGGGAAATTGCCTATTTTTAGTGTCGCCTATATAGGCTTTAATTTAATAGAACCTAAGTGGGTTAGATTTTTCGCAAAGAAATCGGTCAAATTCGTACATTAGGTCCGTGCTTACAAACGAAATTTTGATCGTTGTCTCATAGAATCGTACAGAGTTGAAAATAACTCTATTATTACATAGTTTCGTGAAGTCTCTTAGAAACAGGTTGAATAATTTGTACCTCTCCAGAGGCTTTGTAAATGAAATTAATGCTAGATTCTGAAGTTTCGGAATAAGGGGAAGTACCCCTTGACTCTTTTGAAAACACGGGCAATAAATCGCTTACCTTTAAGTCATGATTTCCAATATAAGAGTTTAATATCTTACCATTACCAGCGAATTCCATTGAAAAAGCTAAATTGTTTCTCGGGTAAAATCTCTTGATAGCTCCGACGTGTACATTTTCGTAACGACTTACGACAAGTCACAACGATCCTCCAACAACAACGATTTTATTAAATACATCAATAACCTATAAGTAGCATGCAAGAAAAAAAAACAGACAAGTCATATCATAGTCAGAAAAAACGGCAGCACAACTTCAGTCTTCAACTATTCATGTCTTCTACTTTCTCTTTTATGGCATCAAATTCATGGGGATCTGAGCCCACCAATCGATCCAACACGCCGCCTTTCGACTGAACCACCCGGGGTCTTTCACCCCCGAAGAATCCAATCGAGACGGACTATGCTGGGTAAACGAGAGACGAGAAGCTTAAGAAACCTTAGCCTTTGCTCTGAGGGACGTCCTCTCGAAAATAAGACTAATCCCGAGATAGCCCAAGTGCCCCAGAGGCGCACCTAGGTTTTCCCTTTCAATGACAGATGTTGAGCCCGTTTCATGGCTCGCCTAGCTTTCTTCAGGATACGTTTGAGTCTATCCAGGTCAGCTTTCGCCGACCAGTTCACCGTAACGGTGAACCCCAGGTATTTTACTCGACTTGTGAAGGTGGGAAGTGGTTTAGAGGCAAATATGGAGGAGAGCGCAGAGAGTGCTAATCTCTTAAGTTTTTGCTTTGTAGCAGGTGTGCCATGAAAGACGACCACCTGCGATTTAGCTGAGTTTAAAATAAGATTGGATATGGGTAACTGATCTTTTAATCTTAAAAAGAAACGGCTGATGTCAGAGACTACGTCTTTACACCTGTGTCCCAGTGAACAGTGCTGTGGTGTCATCAGCGTACACCACAAGACGTTGTTCGCGTTTAAATATTTTGAATAGTTTAATAGAGGCAGCAAGATATAAGATAGGAGAAAGTGGGGATCCTTGAGGTACACCCGTAATAGAGTAGAACTGACGCGCATCAGGGTCGTCTTCATAGTAAAATCGCTTGGTAAACAACAGGATCTCCACTCTGTTCACAATTCTTGCAGGCAACCCGAGGGACCTGAGAGAAGAGATCACAAAAGGAATGGAGATGCGGTCAAATGCAGCAGAACCGTCAAGGAAAACAGCCACAACTAGACGATGGCTATTATCCCGACAAAACTGCTCCACCTCACCAACTGCTGAATGGACCGAGCGACCTTTGACGAACCCATGAAAACCTGGAGGGATCAAATTACGCCTACTTAAATGGTCGCGGATTTTACTTGGTTCGAAATCGTCCATGAATAAGTCAATATTAGCACCCGGTAGCTTCATCTAAAATTTAAAAAAAATGCATTTTTTTGATATCCTACGAGAAATTCAAAATTATAGAAAAAATATTCGACTTGGAATCCTGAGAGAAATTCAATAATAATAGATTCTCTTACTCACAAAAGATAAATAAATAATTACAACCGATAAATAGTCCAAGATAAATAGTTCCGAAGCGAATCATCATAATCATTATTATCGGAGTCTTCACCTTTATTCTGGCCTCAAATCCATGGGGATCTGAGCCCCCCAACCAATCCAACACGCCGCCTTCCGACTGAACCACCCAGAGTCTTTCACCCCCCCCCTTGGAGAATCCAATCAGTGCGGACGATGCTGGGTAAACGAGAGACGAGGAGCTTAAGAAACCTTAGCTTTTGCTCAGGGGGACGTCCTCTTGAGAAGAAGACTAATCCCGAGATAGCCCAGGTACCCCCAGGCGTACCTGGGTTTTACCATTCAGCGGCAGATGCTGAGCTCGTTTCAGAGCCAACCTAACTCTCTTCAAGATAAGTTTGAGTCTATCAAGGTCGGCTTTAGTCGACCAGTTCACCAAAACGGTGAATCCCAGGTATTTTACTCTACTTGTAAAGGTGGGGAGTGGTTCAGAGGCAACTATGGTGGAGAGCGCAGAGAGTGCTAGTATCTTAAGTTTTTTCTTTGTTGCAGGGGAGCCATGAAAGACTGCCATATGCGATTTTAGCCGACCAGTTCACCAAAACGGTGAATCCCAGGTATTTTACTCTACTTGTAAAGGTGGGGAGTGGTTCAGAGGCAACTATGGCGGAGAGCGCAGAGAGTGCTAGTATCTTAAGTTTTTTCTTTGTTGCAGGGGAGCCATGAAAGACTGCCATATGCGATTTTGCAGAGTTTAAAATAAGATTGGATTGGGGTAGCTGGTCTTTTAATCTTGAAAATTAGCCGACCAGTTCACCAAAACGGTGAATCCCAGGTATTTTACTCTACTTGTAAAGGTGGGGAGTGGTTCAGAGGCAACTATGGTGGAGAGCGCAGAGAGTGCTAGTATCTTAAGTTTTTTCTTTGTTGCAGGGGAGCCATGAAAGACTGCCATATGCGATTTTGCAGAGTTTAAAATAAGATTGGATTGGGGTAGCTGGTCTTTTAATCTTGAAAAGAAAGGGCTGATGTCAGAGACTACGTCTTTACACCTGAGTCCAGTGAACAGGGCTGTGGTGTCATCAGCGTACACCACTAGACGTTGTTCATATTTAAATATTTTAAATAGATTAATGGAGGCAGCAAGATACAAGATTGGAGAAAGTGGTGAACCTTGAGGCACACCCGTAATAGGGTAGAACTGACGCGCATCTGGGTCGTCTTCATAGTAAAAACGCTTTGTATACAGCAGGATCTCCACTCTGTCCACAATGCTCGCAGGCAACCCGAGGGACCTGAGAGAAGAGATCACAAAAGGAATGGAGATGCGGTTAAATGCAGCAGAAAAGTCAAGAAAAACAGCCACAACTAGATGATGGCTATTATCCCGTCAAAACTGCTCCACCTCACCAACTGCTGAATGGACCGGACGTCCTTTGACGAACCCATGAAAACCTGGAGTGATCAAATTACACCTACTTAAATGGTCGCAGATTTTACGCGCAAGCGCTTTTTTGTAAATTGACACGAGGGCATTTTGAATCAAAATGGGTCGCAGATCTTTAGGGCATGAGCAGGATTTTTTCTTTGGAATAAAAACACGCTTACTAATATTGATGCCTGCTACATCGGATGGGGATGCTAAAAGCATTGTAGCGGCCACCTCTGTTCTCTGATCAGCTGTCAAAAGCTGACAGACACGGGAAGAAAGTGAAGCGACGGATTTGGAGGTGCCCAGGAGTGGACCCTATGAGTTAAGGATATCCGTAACAGATAGATCCCTACTCCTGAAGTTACACCAAGGCGGGATTGGTTGAGGTGATTGAGTGGCTCCATAGTTGTGTAGGGCTAGTGACTCCTCTAAAACTTTATCAAGGCCTACATTCCCTATCCAACCCAATGATCTTTCCTTCCAGCAAACAAACTTTTTGAAAATCTTCCAAAAGGAAGACTGAGAAGGACTAAGGCGAGCAATACTCGTCCTATCCTTACTCAGCTGGAACCTATATCTAGTGCTTTAGTATTCATTCGAAAGAGCCTGTCTGGCGGAAACAGAGAGATTAGGGAGGTTCAGCAATTTCGCTAGGACCTTGAGTTTCGTCGAAGTAGGATTGTATATACGACCTTTATAAGTAGTCGATAAAATCGCGTTAGCTTGCGAAAAGAGGTAGGTATTAAATTCGGTCATACTCTCATTTCCTATTCTGGGAAAGAGTTGGATAGCCGCTTGAAAGAAAGCCACTCTGATTGGATCAAAGTGAAACCTCCTTCGAAGCAACGTATCTTCCTCAATTCTCCAACGAATTAGGTCATGAGAGGTGGACAATTGCTGGCGCGATTGCTCCGTGCAGAGGGGCTTTAACAACCACCTCGAGTGAAGCAGTAAAATATCGAGGACTGTATTTGTTGATATGCAATGAAAGGTAGAGGAAGGTGGTTTGTGAATAAGCTTCCAAGTAACCGTTCCTAGCTCTGCGAAGTGCTGCATTGATCCAACGACCAGTTCTGTCGTTGAAATCATCAAGTATCATGTCGTAGCCGCTGTCGATAATACTATCCAGGGTGACACGGCTCTTGTGTATCTCCCCAGGACGGATATAGACATCGGCTAGACTGAGGCGTTTACCGTTCTTACAGAGTGAATCTACTAAACAAGACATGGCTGGACATGAATAGCTTAATAGGAGGGAGGACCTTAAAGAGCACTTAATTAAGGTCAAGAGTCCTTGAGATGAAGATGAGTGAGGAGGGGTTATGTACGGAGTATAGTGGGAACAAATGTGCTTTGGGATAAATCGAGTAATGTCCTGGGGTAGACGGATAGACCGCGTCTCCTGGATGACTATAACATCTGCATCTCTACCGGATAGAAGTCTAAGGGCAGAAGCACCTCTCAAATTCCACTGAAGGATATTCAGTGAAAAAGGCTCACGATTACTCTGCATTGTGGTGGATTAGTTTGATGTGGGATTGCCTACCAAGAAGGAGCTAGGAACGGAAACGTTCCCCTTTCCCGTCACTAGAACCATCCGGGGCAGGTACTTGCCCATGGGCAGCATCTTCATTTCCCCTTATTTTTTACTCTTCAGGAGATTGCTAATATTGATAGGAAGAATGGGATGAGCCGAAGCCCCTCCCCCTCTTTTTGGATGATGGAATTGCCGTTGATGATGGAATAGTAGGGTTAGTACAGAATGTGGCAACAACAGAGGATACTAAAACTTCCATCTTCTTATACATTGTTTCTATACGTATATCAATTGCTCGCATGAGATCATCATCCCTCGTACGAGTGGCAGCATTTGCAAAGGTACCAGATTTCGGTTGGGCAGAAGACTTGTTAAATCCACCTTGATATAATTTAAAATGTCTGCATTTTCTGCTCCATGCAGGATGGCTCCCCCCACAGTTAGAGCATAATGGAGGGGATACACATTTTTCTCCTGTCAACAAAGCCGGACACTGGGGGGAGCCACACACCCCATATGTCGATGACTCACTGCAGCTTGAGGCCCAGTACCTCATTTGTGGCACCGACTGTAGTGTGGATATGTGAACTCTTCTTTATCAATGATTGTAAATCTGAGATTAAATCCCATGAAGGGATTACAAGCTGAATTAGCCAGCGATTCAGCCCGCTCTAGGGAAGCGGAACAAAATCTAACTGGTATTTGATGTCCGCTCTTGCCTATTATTGAACGGAAGTTCGATATTTTAAATGTTTCTTTTAGCAACTCGACATCATTCGCTTCAAATTG
Source organism: Pomphorhynchus laevis (assembly GCA_012934845.2). Classification (NCBI taxonomy): domain Eukaryota; kingdom Metazoa; phylum Acanthocephala; class Palaeacanthocephala; order Echinorhynchida; family Pomphorhynchidae; genus Pomphorhynchus; species Pomphorhynchus laevis. Next base: position 132,402 of record WNNJ02002953.1, on the reverse strand, counting down.
ACAAGGGAGGTTAGATACTTTAGAGTGGCAAGTATGGGTTTAGAGTATATGGATCCATACTCCGACAGGGAAGATTCGAAGTATTTAACATACCCCTTTAAGAGGTCTGAGGTCGTAAACGAAATCTTTAGTTCAGTTTCGTAAAGTTTTACCGAGTTGAAAATGATTCTATTTGATGGTTGCTCTGTAAACGGCCGTAGAAAGAAATTAAACAATAAATGCCTTTCCATAGGCTTTTTGATCTTTATAATGATCAGATTTTTTAGTTTTGGGATTGAGGGAAGTACTTCCCCATCCCTAGCAAAAATTGAAAACTCACTAACCTTTGGAACAGGCAATTTCAGAGCAGCATTTAACTGTATTTCGTCTTTTTCTTTGTTTTTACTCGAAAAAAACTGTTTTTTTTTTCACAATCCTTTGTTCCTCCGACACGCTTGTTCGTACTCATTTTTTTGGTTGACATTTTTACTCGTAAAATTTTCTCTCAATCCTCCGATAACACACAATTCGCTCATGCAGGATGCGTGTCGTTTTAATTTCCCGGGTCGCATACTATCAACAACCAAAACTTCTGAATAAAACAAGCACAAGCATTTTCCTCCATTATCACGAATAATATTCGCAAATCCGAGCGATAGATCCTCTCCAGTTTCTTCTGATTGCATTCCCACTACTTATGTCGGCACATAATCTTCATTATTAGTGGATTCTTTATTATTAGAAATTAAAGACTTTTTGTCTGAACATTTTATAAAAATACTAAATTGCTTATTATGATCAGTGAGCTTATTATGATCACGTCAATAACAATAAAAACAATTTAAAACTGTTCAAAATATCAGCTATGACTAGAAACAAATTGGATTGCTTGATGTCTGGTGAATTACTGATTAGTTTTTACGCATTTCGCTGGCTCAATGTGCACTTATTTACATTATCAAAAAACGGATAAATAATTTCAGTAACAAATCTATAACTTGCTGATAATTAATAAATATAAAAATATTTTTTATTTATTCTTCAATTTTTTACAAATAACGCTTTTACGATCATTTGGAAAATTGCTCATTGTGACTAATATGCGCGCCTACCGATATACTAGTTCATGTCATCATGGGGAGGCGCGCCTCAATGTGGAAAACGCTGTTCTTATAGCTTTTCAAAATATCTTGATGTTCTTATTTATTTTTAAGACTTACTTCTTGGTCCGATCTTTTGCATTAAATGCAATAAAATTTTTAATTTAATATAGACAAAATATCTAGGGTACTGTTTATTTGGTGCAAGAAACAGTTTTGAAATTTATTTTATTAAACAAAGTACTATGTGAATATATTGCATACATGAGGCGCTATTCTTAACTGGTCGGTTTGATATTATCCTCGTGTGATTGTTTGATTCCTATCAGCATCACTATACACAACAATCAGCGTGGGTGGACCTCATCAGCAGTGAGCCCACGCCTACATTTCGTGTTTCGGTCCTTTTACTGCTTCTGCTGATTCCTTGTCGCCGAAATGCTGGTTTATATAGCAAATTACACAATTAATGTGTTCTATATTTGGTGTGGGCGGCAACTAATACTCGCAATTCGAATCCACCACCCACCGACTTTTTATTCCGTTTTTATACGAAATGTTCGCTGGACAGTAAATGTTCACTGGTTTCGTATAAAAACGGAATAAAAAGTCTGTGGGTGGTGGATTCGAATTGCAAATATTAGTTACCGCCCACACCAAATATAGAACACATTAATTGTGTAATTTGATATATAAGTATATAAGCCAAATATAAACCAGCATTTCGGCGACAAGAAATCAGCAGAAGCAGTAAAAGGAATGAAACACGAAATGTATGCGTGGGCTAACTGCTGATGAGGTCCACCCACGCTGATTGTAGTGTACGGTGATGCTGATAGGATTCAAACAATCACACGAGGATAATATCAAACCGATCAGTTAAGAATAATGGCTCGTGTATGCAATATTCACAAGAGTAAAAAGAGCTTACGGTTTACTGTCCAGTGAACATTTCGTATAAGAACGGAATAAAAAATCGGTGTGTGGTGGATTCGAATTGCGAATATTAGTTACCGCCCACACCAAATATAGAACACATTAATTGTGTAATTTGGTATATAAGCCAAATATAAACCAGCATTTCGGCGACAAGAAATCAGCAGAAGCAGTAAAAGGACCGAAACACGAAATGTAGCCGTGGGCTCACTGCTGATGAGGTTCACCCACGCTGATTGTAGTGTACAGTGATGCTGATAGAATTCAAACAACCACACGAGAATAATATCAAACCGACCACTTAAGAATAGCGGCTCGTGTATGCAATATAATCACAATAGTAAAAAGACAGCTTACGGTTTACTGTCCAGTGAACATTTCGTATAAAAACGGAATAAAAAATCGGTGTGTGGTGGATTCGAATTGCGAATATTAGTTACCGCCCACACCAAATATAGAACACATTAATTGTGTAATTTGGTATATAAGCCAAATATAAACTAGCATTTCGGCGAAAAGAAATCATCAGAAGCAGTAAAAGGACTGAAACACGAAATGTATGCGTGGGCTAACTGCTGATGAGGTCCACCCACGCTGATTGTAGTGTACGGTGATGCTGATAGGATTCAAACAATCACACGAGGATAATATCAAACCGATCAGTTAAGAATAATGGCTCGTGTATGCAATATTCACAATAGTAAAAAGACAGCTTACGGTTTACTGTCCAGTGAACATTTCGTATAAGAACGGAATAAAAAATCGGTGTGTGGTGGATTCGAATTGCGAATATTAGTTACCGCCCACACCAAATATAGAACACATTAATTGTGTAATTTGGTATATAAGCCAAATATAAACCAGCATTTCGGCGACAAGGAATCAGCAGAAGCAGTAAAAGGACCGAAACACGAAATGTAGGCGTGGGCTCACTGCTGATGAGGTCCACCCACGCTGATTGTAGTGTACAGTGATGCTGATAGGAATCAAACAACCACACGAGGATAATATCAAACCGACCAGTGAAGAATAGCGGCTCGTGTATGCAATATAATCACAATAGTAAAAAGACAGCTTACGGTTTACTGTCCAGTGAACATTTCGTATAAAAACGGAATAAAAAATCGGTGTGTGGTGGATTCGAATTGCGAATATTAGTTACCGCCCACACCAAATATAGAACACATTAATTGTGTAATTTGGTATATAAGCCAAATATAAACCAGCATTTCGGCGACAAGGAATCAGCAGAAGCAGTAAAAGGACCGAAACACGAAATGTAGGCGTGGGCTCACTGCTGATGAGGTCCACCCACGCTGATTGTAGTGTACAGTGATGCTGATAGGAATTCAAACAACCACACGAGAATAATATCAAACCGACCACTTAAGAATAGCGGCTCGTGTATGCAATATAATCACAATAGTAAAAAGACAGCTTACGGTTTACTGTCCAGTGAACATTTCGTATAAAAACGGAATAAAAAATCGGTGTGTGGTGGATTCGAATTGCGAATATTAGTTACCGCCCACACCAAATATAGAACACATTAATTGTGTAATTTGGTATATAAGCCAAATATAAACTAGCATTTCGGCGAAAAGAAATCATCAGAAGCAGTAAAAGGACTGAAACACGAAATGTATGCGTGGGCTAACTGCTGATGAGGTCCACCCACGCTGATTGTAGTGTACGGTGATGCTGATAGGATTCAAACAATCACACGAGGATAATATCAAACCGATCAGTTAAGAATAATGGCTCGTGTATGCAATATTCACAAGAGTAAAAAGAGCTTACGGTTTACTGTCCAGTGAACATTTCGTATAAGAACGGAATAAAAAATCGGTGTGTGGTGGATTCGAATTGCGAATATTAGTTACTGCCCACACCAAATATAGAACACATTAATTGTGTAATTTGGTATATAAGCCAAATATAAATCAGCATTTCAGCGAAAAGGAATCAGCAGAAGCAGTAAATGGACTGAAACACGAAATGTAGGCGTGGGCTTACTGCTGATGAGGTCCACCCACGCTGATTGTAGTGTACAGTGATGCTGATAGGATTCAAACAACCACACGAGGATAATATCAAACCGACCAGTTAAGAATAATGGCTCGTGTATGCAATATTCACAATAGTAAAAAGACAGCTTACGGTTTACTGTCCAGTGAACATTTCGTATAAAAACGGAATAAAAAATCGGTGTGTGGTGGATTCGAATTGCGAATATTAGTTACCGCCCACACCAAATATAGAACACATTAATTGTGTAATTTGGTATATAAGCCAAATATAAACCAGCATTTCGGCGACATCAGCAGAAGCAGTAAAGGACCGAAACACGAAATGTAGGCGTGGGCTCACTGCTGATGAGGTCCACCCACGCTGATTGTAGTGTACAGTGATGCTGATAGGAATCAAACAATCACACGAGGATAATATCAAACCGACCAGTTAAAAGTACTATGTAATAATACGCCTGCAATCTAAAAATAGTTTGTTTTGGAGAAATCAGTTAAAGTAATAAAATAATAATAATTTTAATTATTTTTAAATAAAATTAAATGATTTCACTCATATAAAGAAATATCGTTTAAAATTTTTGGGTTTAGACGATATTATAATTTAATTCAAAAAATAAAAAAAATAAAAAAAATAAATAAAAAAACTGTTTTTAAAATCTTTATTTCAACTAAATGCAATTCCTTATATACTCTTACCACCCAATATATAACCATGCCAATAAATATACTTCATGACTATCGTTCACTTATCGCTCCATATCATGGTAAAGAAAAAAGAACTAATCAAATCAGCAAACTGAGTCTACGTCAAAATAGCCATTTGTGAGCGATAAAATAGCCATTTGTGAAATAGACATTTGTGAGCAATTAAATAACCATTTGTGAAATAGCCATTTGTGAGCGGAATCTGCTAGTTATACGAATGCTGTGTTCGTTAGGTACTTGCCTCAGTTCACGTGTCGATTAGACCCCACGTTGGTGCTACACTCAACAGGAGTGCATGAATCAAAACCATGATGTGGCTAATAGAACACGGCAACACCCAACGTCTTATCACAGTTTTGCAAAATTTAAATGTTAAATTAATAACTAAATGTTATGGAATCAAATCTACCAATGTAGGATTTAAAAATGAAATTTATTTGAGTGGCAAATACGTGCCAATAAAGAAAATGATCACCTGATGTAAATAATCCCATAGACGAATTTCGAATAGTATGAACGAGGAAGTCGAGCGAATGTACGAAGAGAAGTGAATTCCAAGCTAGAGGAACATAAACAGGAAAGGAACGGAGGCGAAAATTTGTCGAATAATTTGTGCATAGAGGAGAAGATAATGATATGATCTTATGGATGAAGAAGCTCGAAGAGATTCATCGAGATATGAAAGATGTAAATAAGAAGGGGAATTGTGACGCAGAACACGATGGGAGTCTTACTTGTTTGGTGCAAGAAACCGTTTTTAAAATTTGTTTATTTCACAAAATACCATGTAATAATACGCTTGTAATCTAAAAATATTTTTTTGAGAAATCAGTTAAAGTAATTAAAAAATAATTTTTAATTATTTGTAAATAAACTTAAAAATTAAATAATTTCACTCATATAAACCAATATGTCTTGAAATTTTCAGATTTAGACAAGATTATGAATATAATTCCAAATTGCTCTGACGGGTATAAACGGGGATTTATTTGAATTCAAATATTTAAGCAAAATAGTAATTTAATTTTGAATTTACGAAAAATATTCATATTATAACATGTATATATTTTTACATTTTTAATTTTACTTTGTAAAATGATAGTATACATATATACTTTAATTCAATATATGGATAAAATGATATGTGTATTTTATTGATACATTATTTTTAAATATTGAAACTTGATCTGGAAGAAATTACGCACATTTTAAAAGAACTTGGTATAACCTTCGATCTACCCTTCGATGGCTATCGAAGCGTCAAGCATCTTTAAGACTTCGTTTCCTTGAAGGGAAAGGCTTCACTCCCTTCAAGGTGAAGTCTCAAAGACTTCACCTTGAAAGGGGTGAAGAAGTTATAAAATAATTACTCGTTTGGCATTATTTATCAGCAATAAATTGTATATCTTGATTTTTGCATCATAAATAATTCAATTTATAGATGATTGAACGGTTACTATGTACATTTAAAAGATGCACTAACTTTGAATCCGTTAAAAATGGAATATCTATTTACAATTCGCCAAAATCTCAGATAATTTGGATTACACGTCTTTTAGTGGTATCTCAACCAGTATTTTGTGGATACTGCATTTATACGAATCGTTCATTGCGATCAATGCGTAATGAAGACATTGACCAGAACAAATTAAATATTATTGCTAAATTACACCATTCTGCGAGTTCAGGAAGATTAAACTTTGTTGATGTATTCCTTTTTATATCAGGTTTGTTTAATATATTTGAACCAATTAATAATTTTAAATGTACAAGATTATAAACATTTATTAAAATTAAATGATTTTGATGTTAATAAAATTTGGAGCAGAATTAATCAAAATAGAAATTTATTTTTATATTAAAGTAGTAGTTTATTAATTAAAGCTGAATCTTTAAGCTAGATTCAACATTCTACTTCTGCTGGACTGTTATCACAGCAATATCTTATTTTTAAAAGATATGTCTCTGTGGATAATCGCTAACCTCTGTGGATAATCGCTTTTATAATTGATTAAATCGCAATAACATTTTAGATTTTATTAGTAAAGTCGTTATTTTAATTAATATTTATTGAAAACAGTTTTGATACTTTAAAATAAATGATTTTGATTCATATATTAAATTCGAAATTTTGCAGCAGGATTAATAAAATATAAATATATTTAGAGTTCACAATCTACTCTTAGTATCATCAGTAAAACGCAACACAATTTGTTCATGCACAACAATTTGTTGATACACAACAAATTGTGTTTTTTAATGATGCTAATATTAATAGCCAGCGATATGAAAGATAATTCAAGTAACCTTGGTAATTTTGCCGTTTTCAATTTGCCAAAAGCGAGGTAGCTAAATGTTTACTAACAAGGAATTACCTCAAGACAAAATGGGAAATTGTGTTATAATTAAATCAAAATTTAGTTGCCCGAGTAGATACATAAAAATTAAAACCTCCTTGATCAAATAATTATTAGTGGCTATGATATGATCCTAAATGATTTTAATGATAAATCTGGTTCTATGATTAAAGCCACATTCCGCATAGGTAGGAACGAATACTTTATTCATGTACCAACATCGATAGGTAGGAACATCGATTCCGCATAGGTAGGAACATGGCGCATATTGTACATACCAACATAGACTAAACTCTTATGTTCATAATCAAGATTCCCCAAGCTTCATATCAACGAATTCTATTCTCAATGTATTACTACTTCATAAGAAGTAGGTGCCCTAGCTTTTCTCTATTGTACAGTCACAACTATATCTGCCCACCTAACATGACCTGGTTTTTGAGCGGATTGGAAGAAGATAACCTCCTGAAAATATATACATTTAAGCCCATCATAGTGACCTTCTTCCGGGCGAATATTTGCCTTTTTCTTATTGTAGATGATGCGAATTTAACAGAATTTCACTCATGCATCTCTTAGCAAGACACCACGATTCAATGGAATACCTGTAAAGGTCGTATTTTCAGTCACTCTTATGAAACTCAATATCCTAGCAAATAATCTTTATATTCCTAATATTTCTAACGCCTTCAGACAAAATCGTTCGAATAAATATTGCAATTCTCGTTTTAGGTGTAAGCTGAGTCGAGACGAGGTAATCATCACTTGTCTTGACCCTCTCAGTCTTCCCTTTTAGAATAAATTCAAAAAGTTGAAGTTTGTTTATTGGATCTGTAAAGCATTTGGTTGGATTAATTCATCAGGTTCTGAAAAGTTTGATAGGAGTCGATTTCCCTACACAACTATAGTACCATTCCATCATCTCAACCATTCGTTGTACAACTCAGGAGTGGGGATGTCTATAGATCTATTGTCAAAGCATATCTTCACTCGTGTCTATCAACGTTCGTGTGACAGTCAAAGAAATAAAATCGGAATTACAATGTATATAGCATTCTCATCTGATATCACTTGCATTAATATACCCATAAGTATATTTTCATCAAAAATACTCCCTGTTTCCTGTTCTAAAGATCTGCAACCTATTTTGATTCAAAACTCCCTAATTTTCATCTATGAAAAAACTCTTGCCTTTAAAATACGCGATTATCTAATTGTGAGGATATTAATCCCACCTAGTTTTCATATGTATGTTAGTTGATGATATGTTCATGTAGAAGATTGTGAAGGGCAAAGATTTTGTCATGAAAGCATTCCTCACTTGTCTTGGCTATATTTATAGACTGTTTTGTTGCCTTTCATAATCCCAATGACGCCCTTGCAACCAAAACGTTAGCGATTGATAATCTCATATTTTCACCATTATGGTAAACCAACTACTCTCTTCTTTTACACATATAGTAAGATACCTGAATTTCAAAATCTCGGTGAATAAGTTTTCAGATTCTACTTCAATAAATTTAAACTTGCTACGAGAAGAGTCAGTTGGCCTCTAAACTGACTCATTGTCTGTTATTCAGAGATAATTCAGGTTTGCCTCTGGTGCAACTGGACTATCCCGGGATTAGTCTTAAGAAAACTCCTTGGAACAAAGATCAAGAACCTTATGTCTCACCTTCCTATCATAGTAAATTGCTATGGGAATCTCAAGTTTGTGATAAACCCCGGTGGCTCAAAAGAAAGGTGTCACATGGGTGTTCGCTTCCAGGTCAGATCCTACTGGCAATTTAAGAAGACTGCCTTGTACGACAAGATGAAAACAAAATGAAAAACTTGATTATATCTCATTCTACTATTGATGTTTCCTTAGCATTAATTAACGATTGTGAGTATATTTATTATAAAGAAAATCTTTATAATCGAAATTATTATGAAGCTATCAAAATATTAAAATATATTTCTATTTTGTTAGATCCTACTCCAAAATTCAAAGATAGCATATTAAAATAATCGCAGAAATTAAATTGTATATTGTGATGATTGAAGTGTGAATTTACTAAACTTTGTTTTATAAAACGTTCTTAATGCACACCCAAATCAGAACAAGAATTATAGTTAATCAGGATAAACTGTTATGTTATCAAATGTTTTGAAATAAAAGTCAATTTTTATAAATTGACTAATAAATAGCATACGATGTATCAGAATAAGAATTAGAGGGCATCAAGAGGAACTGTAGCAGGTGGCCAAATGCATGCTAATGGCGGATTTTCTCTGATAAATGCGCTATAGCAAACTAGCGCATTTTTAATGCGCTATAGCAAACTTCACATACAATTTTTGGTTTTTTATCTATCAAATTATTTAAATTATCATTATCAACAATTATTGCAAAAATGTAAAAAATATTAATTTTTCGTAATAAATGTGTGGTAAAATTCAAAAAGCTCAATAGTGGCCATCTTTGTAAAAGAGGTTGAGAACAACTATTCTAATGTGCAAAATTTTAGATGACTACATCCTTTAATAATGGAGTTGTGAATGTTTTTAATTTTGTTTTATCATGAAAAGCAATCTTTCAGAAAACTGCTTCGTTATGACCTGCATTTTTATATTATTCGATTGTACGTAATCAGTTACATGAACACTCGTAATTTAAAACAAATTAGCCATGAAAGACTACCAACTGTGATTTTTAAGAGTTTAGAATAAGATTGGATGGGGATACCTGATCTTTTAATCTTAAAACGGATCGGCAGATGTCTGAGACAACATATTTGCACCCACGTCCATAAAACAGGGACGTGGTATCATCAGCATATACCACAAGATGTTGATCGCGTTTGAAAGCCTTGAAGATTGCAATGGAGCTAGCAATATATAAGATAGGATAAAGTAGGGAACCTTGAGGCACACCTGTAATCGGGTAGAACTGACGTGCATCAGGTTCGTCTTCATAGTAGAACCGCTTGGTTTTCAGCAATATCGCTACACTGTTAACTATTCTCGCAGGCAGCCCGATGGACTTGAGAGAGGAGATAATGAACGGAATGGAGATGCGGTCAAATACAGCAGAAAAGTCAAGAAAAACAGTCACAACAAGCTGATGACTGTTATCCTGACAAAACTGATTCACTTTACTAATTGCTGAATGAACCGAGCGCCCTTTGACAAACCTATGAAAACTCGGTGGGGTTAAGTTACACCTACTTTACGTCGCAAATTCTACACGGAAGCGCTTTTTCGTAAATGGAAATGAGGGAATTTTCAATCGAAATGGGCCGCAGGCCTTTGGGACATGAAACCGATTTTTTCTTTGGTAAACATATACGTCGGCTACAATTGATTCCGGCTACATCGGATTGTAAGGCTTAAAGCATTGTGACGGCCACTTCTCTTCTTTGATTGGCTGTCAAAAGCTGGCAAACTCGAGAAGAGGTGCCCGGAAGTGGGCCCTAGGAGTTAAGAATATTCGTAGCAGATAAGTCTCCGCGCCTGAAGTCACCCCAAGGCGAGGGCTGGGGGGGAGAAAGCGTGTCTCCATTATTATTTAGGGCTAGTGACTCCTCCAAAACTCTATCAACGCCTACGCTACCAATCCAACCCGATGCCCTCTCCCGCCAGCAGACAAACTTCTCCCTCTTAAATATCTTTCAGAAGAAAGCCTGAGAGGGATATTAAGACGAGCAATACTCATTATGTCCCTACTCAGCTGGAGCCTATATATAGAATTTTATTATTCATTCGAGAGAACATGCCGGAAGGAAGCAGAGTGATTGGTAAGGTGTAGCATTTTCACTAGGATCTTGAGTTTTGTTGTATGGGATCGTAAACGCGACCTTTGTAGGTAGTCGAAAGTATCGCGGTAGCTTGCGAAGATATGTAGGAATTAAATTCGGTCAAACTCTCATTCCCTACCATGGGGAAGAGTTGGATAGCTACCTGAAAGAAGGCCAATCTAATATGATCAAAGTGGAACCTCCTTCTGAGAAACGTATCTTCCTGCATTCGCCAGCGTATTGGGCCATGAGAGCTGGTGAGCTGTTGGCGCAACTGCTCAGTGCAGATAGGGTTTTACAACCATATCCTATGTAGCTGTAATATGTCGAGGAGTAAATTTGTTGTACATCAATGAAAGGTGGGGTTGGTAGCTTATGTATAAGATAGTCGTTTTTGGCTCTGCTGAGTGCAACATTAATCCAACGACCAATTATGTCGTTAAAGTCACCGAGTAACATGTCGTGGCCGCTACCTACAATTCCGTCCAGAAGGTCACAATTCTTGCGAATCTCCACCGGCCAAATATAGACATTGGCTATGCTTATGCGTTTACCGTTCTTAACTAGTAATATAACTAAACGTGAAAGGGCTGGACACGAGTAGTTTAATAAGAGGGAGGTCCTTAAGGAGCATTTAACTAGGGTTAGAAGACCTTGAGAAGAAAAGGAGTGTGGAGTGGTTATATACGGAGTAAAGTGGGTGATATATTCTTAGGGATAAATCGAGTGTCCTGGGGTAGACGAATATACCGCGTCTCCTGAAGGAATATAACATCTGCATTTCACCCAGATAGAAGCCTAAGGGCGGAAGCACCTCCCGATTTCCACTGAAGAATATTAAGTAAAAAAGGATCTTGGTTGCTTCCCATTGCGTCAGTGTCACCTGAGTGGGACGCCCTCCATCTAGTCAGAACCAAATGCGAAAAGGTTGCCCTTTCCGCTTCCATGCTCGACAAGTGGAGTCATTTCCTCACGAGCATTATCTTCATTTCCCAACACAAGGCTCGAATCTTTTCCTATTTTTGCCATCTTTGAAGATGCTAAGGTCTGCGGCGACGAAGCAATCCGTTTTTTTGATCTCGGGTTTTTTTAGCAAATGATGTAGGTGGACTTTGAACCTCACCAATCTTTGACATTAGGTTATTTTTATCAATTCGGTCATCTTATCCATTAATTCTTGGTGCTTGGCCTCAACAAGCCATAAGAGGTCTGAGTCAGACATCCTGGTGTTATTATTGGCTGAACATGCATCGGTGAAGTTGGCTGGCTTCATCTGAGCTACGAGATGACGTTTCTTGTAGCTTTTAAATGAATCACATTTTCTCGACCAGGCTGGGTGGACTCCGCCACAGTTAGAACAGTGCGGGGATCTATTACATTTTTCTGAATGATCATCCAGAGATCCACATATACCCCAAGATCGGGGAAGAGGACATCAAGCACTTCAATGATCCCATCTATGGCAGACATTAGAATAGGGGTAGGTCATAGAGTCAGTTTCGATCAGAGTAAATGCCATATTATGTCAAGGAAAAGGTTACATTTAAAGTGAGCTAGACACGGCTTCGTCTACCGAGGCAGAACAAATGCCACGGGAATCTGTAATCCTCTCTTCCCTGTAATAAATCTGATATTGCTAATCTTAAAATCCTGTTCAAGTGCTAGAATGTCTTCATCTGACATTAATGACGGACTGTTGTTGATTTTCAATGTTGCTTGGATAGCAACCTTGGATAGCAATCTTGGATAGCAACCGGACATGCTCAGGGTTGCAAAAGGATATCGTAACCTATGCCCCGTAATATCTTATTGAATGAAAAATAACTCTCCCTTTGATACGTGTAGAGAAGTCCCGAAGGAAGATGTTGTTCCTTTGAATAGGTTCCGTAAATTCAACACAAATTAAGTTTGTCAGTTGAGGTACAATAGGAAGTTATCCCTGCTCAACGATAGATCCAGTAGACGACAAACCACTTACCCTATCTTCAATAGGATTATATTGATGCTTTAATATATAGCTGATGGTTATATATTATATAACTTTATTATATAACTGATGGTTATATAATAAAATAAAACTAAATGGTGATGGTGCTATGAATTAGCAATAGCTAATCCTTTTGGCTTTATCGTTTTAGATTAGCTTTTAACCTGATAAACGACGTTGTAAATCTGAAAAAATTAACCTTACTTTTTGAGTATTATACTCGAACAGGAAGGAAAGTATAAACCTGTATGCTTTTTTACAATCTTCGCAGCGAAGCTTAACCCGAAATTGTGTAGCTACAGGTCCACAATAATGAGACCACCCTGTAGTGCTGAGCAGACTAAGATCGAAACGCGACTGTTGTAGGCGCGACAAAATCACATATTTAGACAAGAAATCATATCATATAATTGACTCAACGTATTTTATACAATATATAAATTAAAAATAAAGATAAATAATATCTGAGGTTATATATAATTTCTATTTAAATAAAGTTAAAATAAAAAATTGATATTTTAAATAAAAGTCAATTTTTACGAATTGACTAATAAATAACAAACGATGTATTAGAATAAAGATTAATAGGTCATCAGAAGGAATTGCCATGCTATCAGGTTTCGGCCACTATTCATTGACACAACATAGAAGCGATGTTAAATACATACAAATGGCGTATTTCCTCTGACGAAATTTGATTATTTAGTGTACCTTATTCTTATGCAAAGCATATTGTTTATTATTCAACCGTATAAATTAAAAATAAAGATAAATAATAAATAATTATATAAGATTTTATAGAATATATATTTACATCTAGTTAAAATGTATTATTAAAATTTAAAATTAAAATTAATTTTCATGAATTGACTAATAAATAATAGACGATGTATCAGAATAAAGATAAGAGATCATCGGAAGGAATTACTATGTTATCAGGTTTCAACCTCTATTCCTCGATTCAGCATAGCAGCATGACCAAATACATGCTAATGACGTATTAATAAACATTTTCCGATAATGATTTTAAATTTATTTTTAATATTATTGTGTTGATTTATATATTTTACTATTTCCTGTTTGATTGTATTTTTATAGTAACCAAGTTTAAAATATGCATATATTAAAGTATTTAAATGAATTTGGAAAAATCAATATTGTTACAAATTGTTTCAATTCTTAAAATTTCAATATTTAATGTATTATATTTTATATTATATGTTGTGCATGAATGCTCATGCAAAAATGTTTCTTATAAATTTAAATATGTAATCTTTACGATATAAATTAATAGTAGTTTTAGTTAATGTTAATTTAATGTTCATATCTAGATATACACCTTCTTTATCATTAATATTGGTTTTGTTAAGAATAAGGCTTCCTGGATAAATTTGTTCACTTATTGAATGAAAATTATTAGAATTAAATACACATATATCATCAATGTATCGAAACATATATTTCAAATCTTTATATAATTTAGATTTATTTTTTAAACAGTTATGAACAAATTCATATTCTTTAATGCTTAAAAATAAGTCAGCTGTAATTGGTCTACTATTAGCTCCCATTAGAACACCTTTCATTTGTCTAAATAAATATGCCGCTACTTTTAAAAATTTTGATTTATCAAAATACTTAATGCTTCTATTAATTTAATTTTATTGATATATTTATATTTACTTGATGGTTTAATTTTTGTTAGATAGGCATTATAGTTATTATAGCATATATAGATGGCTATAATAACTATAATGCTTATCTAACAAAAATTAAGCCATCAAGTAAATATAAATATGAATAAAATTGAATTTTTAGAATCCTTAAATATTTTAATAAATCAAAATTATTTAAATGTAAAGACATCTATATTTAAACAAATAAAATGTGTTCCAATGGGAAATAGTATCCCAATTATAGCTTATTTATTTTTAAGCTTTATCTAATATGAATTTGTTCATAACTATGAATTTGATCATATATATAGTTTCGTACGGGATCACAAAGATCTATTGAAATCGGAACTGGTGATCCTTTGATGAATGCTTATTTATCTATTGAATAGTTGCTAAGTCACACAAGGTGATTTTCGCATTGAAAACAGCTTTAAAATCCTTCCTTCATGATATCCAATTCCATACACCCTGATTTCTAACGGCAAAATTGTCACAGCCGTTTTCGTTGATTGTCATCTGCTAGTTCTCCTCTGCATCCCGCACTGGGAGGGATCTGGCACTGATGAATCATTGTGATGACGAAGTGGCATCTAGCAGTGTTCTTCCTCTTTCTTTCACGTTGGGCTTATATGATTACAACAATTCACGAGGAATGGTATCATTTAATATATATATATATATATATATATATATATATATATATATATATATATATATATATATATATATATATATATATATATATATATATATATATATATTAGGTGTTGATTTTCTAGCTGCGGGTTGGGATCCATCATGGATACTTTCGTATGTATTTGTAAAATGTTTAATTAAAACCAACCAGAAGACCAAATGTGCTTTATTTTATTACAACGTTTCGATCCTTAGTGGGATCTTCTTCAAGTTAAATCAATAATTGTATTTACTTTAGATCTCAAACTTTTTTAAGCTTAAAAAAGTTTGAGATCTAAAGTAAATACAATTATTGATTTAACTTGAAGAAGATAAACGTTAAAGCACATTTGGTCTTCTGGTTGGTGAAAATTTATTCCTTTTGTCTGTTCTAAAAATTCTTTTGTAGAATTAATACTGAAATAGTGTTTTATACCAGTATTAATTTCGATTACCTTACAATATTTTTTAAAGTGTGCTTTAATTACTTTAAGTATTTTATTCATATAGACAGAAAGTGGTTTTAATGTACATTTAAACGCACTACATATGAACCTAGGTTTTATTGGATTTTTATGTAATTTTGGATTCCAATATAATATAGGTATAGTTTTATTATCTGATTCAATTTTTATGCTCTTTTTATCCATTATAGAACAGTGACTTGTAATAATTGTTTCTAAATTTAAATCACTACGTCCATATGTTGCGTTTACATCTATTGACTTCATTCATCAGTATATTTTAATAAAGCTTGTTTTGCATATAAAGACATAAAAATATGAGGACAAAGTTATTACTAGCTTTATCAATAATTGTTATTATATAGCTATTCTTTAATTTGGTAAGTTATGTGTACTATCTTTATTAATTTGATCTTTCCTTGTTGATATTTCGCCATATTTTGACTAGCTAATGAAATATGTTCTCTACTGCTAAACGTAGCGAGGAACAAATTGCTTATTACATACAATTTCATCCCGTAGCGAGTTAATAGAATATGAATTTAAAGTTTAAGGAATAATTGCATCTGAACTTAGTTCTTTACTAGCGCAAGAAGGATAATATTATCGAGTCGGTTGCTTACTATGATTCATTTCCGTGGTTAAAATCGCTTTTCTAAAAACTAAATAGTTTCTTTACAAAACTTTAAAATACAAAGAAAACCCAAATTTATAGTTAAACGTTAAAAACAAAACAGTTCGTTCGTTACAAAACTCTTTCGGTATTCTTAAATGACTTTTTCGTAATAATGAAATGTTAATCACACTCAGTTCGGTATTTCCCCATTTAGCAATACTGACGGCTTCAGTTGGTTCGATATTTTGCAATCGCAACATCCAGAAGCTAACGCTGAGCATAGACCATAAGTATGTAACAATAACAACATTTGGTGTTCTTCGAAGATCTAAATCCGTTGTACCGATCGAGGATATATCAATGACTACATCTCGTCTGAAGGAACATGAATACGCTAGATTACAAATTCACAATCATTATATAAAATATATAATGTACGCTCATAAATATTATGATAATGTGGATCTGTTTGATAATGTAATCGCTCTTAATCGCCTTGCCGGAAGAAAATTACAGCATTAGAGCCTCTGTCTATTTTGAAATAACAACTGTTTTTTAATTAACTGTTATATTTACTGATTCAATAAAAAACTAAAGATATAGTCAAAATAAGCTTCTTTGTAAATGTTTGAAAGGAACACAAATGTTAATAATCGAGAAATTTGGTAGTCAGTACAGTGAATGAAGTTTCATATTAATAACATATGGAAAATGTGTTAATAGAATAACCATTGGTTATTCTATTAACACATTTCCCATCTGTTGATTAGTATTTTCACAGCTTTATTACGATTCTTTTGTATTAATCGAATTTAAATGATGTCAATTTAATCATTTGACAAGATTAAATTATATAAAATTATTTACAACGGTTTTGAAATTGCATCATGGCTATTTATTGCTTTAAAATTTACATATTGTTTACAGATTACATATTGACCATTGGATGGTAACTAAGGATGATATGTATATACACATTATCAAAACAAGTATATCCATAATATGCATGGATATACTGTGTTATTAGCTGACATAATTACGTTTTAAAGCTACCGTTTCCGAAACATGCGACGGATCACAAAGTAATCCCTTGTACCGTTAAGGAGTTCTCCTTGTGCTTTGTAGCAGTATATGGCTCCAAATTTCGCTTCTCTTGTTCTAAGCAAGTCCGCCAAAGCGATGTCTACTGATCTTTATATGCTTGTCTAAAAAATTGTCAAGTTTTGTGAGAGACAATGAAAATATTTAGAAACGTTCGTAATTTGTTGTAATTTCAGATATATATAACTATGTTTTCACCACAAGGAGCCATAAACATCAGATATCATTCAATATTGAAAGTCGCAATGTATGCCCAGTCATCCTATATATAGAAACGCTCCCTATATATAGATACGAATTTATGCCTTATATAAAGAATAACTAGAAGGTACACACACGCAACAAGCCAGTAAAAACGCTTCTGCAGATGAGCTTCGTATAGCATCGTGAGGAATTGCTGGTGTCTTTATAGTTATCACAAAAGCAGTCGAAACGTACCCTAACCACTTCATCCGACTGACGATGACTGCTGGGTGGTTTGGGGCGTCTCGGAGTGATACATTAGACTGATGGAGCTAATGATCGAAGTCCAGTTTTTTAGCAACTCATATGGATTTAAAATCAATAGTAGCCTGTTTAGGCTCCTGGACCACAGTTACAAGCGATTTTTCGCACTACCAATATATATATATATATATATATATATATATATATATATATATATATATATATAGAAAACAGGCAAAGACTTCTACACTTCATTAAAGTATATAATCGTATCCTTTTGAATCCAGGCACGCAGCTTGAACTCAATCAAACAATATATATAGGTCACACAAGGTGACTTTCGCATTGAAAACCAGCTACAGAATCCTCCCTTATATATGATGAGACTTAACAAGTCGAAATTAGACTGGCTGTTGGCAAACAATAGTAAGTCTGCTCTACTCTATTATATTGCTTTGATACCACTACATTTACAGGAACTTTTTACAAATGTTTCAATATTTCTACATTTTAAATAGAAAGGATTATCTTAATTCTTTTAAATATAGAAAGCATCCCCCCTTTAATGTCCCACAGTAGGAAGCAACTGTAAACACAATCAATGCCTTTGCTAAGAAATTTAAACAAGAATTCATACTTTGGTACATTATTGATTCTTCCGTTGTGAAGAATTCTCCTGTGGTGAAGAATTCTTCCGTGGTTTTTCATTTTGTTGACATATATAATAAATGTCAACATTCTATTGACTAAAGCAATATAATTTTGCAGTAGTGTTTTACGCAAAAGTAGATAAAACTATTTCTAAGAGCATGCCAATTTTATTTGTCAGTCACATGCAAACTCACAGGTTTAAACTAGTCTGGATTTTGGCCAATCATAGTAAGATTATTCTATTGTTCTGCTCTATTATATGGTTTTATGAGCAATGATACACAACTACATTAACAGAATCTTTTTATAACGTTTCGAAAATTCAATAAGTGAACAAATTTATCCAGAAAGCCTCATTCTTAATAAAACCAATATTGATGATAAATAAGGTATATATTTAGATATAAACATTAAATTAATATCAATTAAAACTACTTTTAATTTATATCGTAAAGATTACATATTTAAATTTATAAGAAACATTTTTGCATGAGCATTCATGCATACCATATAATATAAAATATAATACATTAAATAATGAAATTTTAAGAATTGCAACAATATGTAATGATATTGGCTTTCTTCAAAATCATTTAAATAATTTAATAGATGCATATTTCAAAATAGATTACTTTATATTTAGACAAATAAAAAGTGTTCCAATGGGCGGTAATAGTAGCCCGATTATAGCTGACTTGTTTTTAAGCTTTATATAATATTAATTTGTTCATTACTCTGTAAAAAATAAATCTAAACAGTATAAATATATGAAATATATGTTTGATATTTTTATGATATGTGTATTTAATTCTAGCAATTTTTATTCAATAAGCGAACAAATTTATCCAGAAAGCCTCATTCTTAATAAAACCAATATTAATGATAAAGAAGGTGTATATCTAGATATGAACATTAAATTAACATTAACTAAAACTACTATTAATTTATATCGTAAAGATGACATATTTAAATTTACAAGAAACATATTTTTGCATGAGCATTCATGCATACCATATAATATAAAATATAATACATTAAATAATGAAATTTTAAGAATTGCAACAATATGTAATGATATTGGCTTTTCTTCAAAATCATTTAAATAATTTAATAGATACATATTTTAAACTAGGTTACTATATAAATAACATCAAGCAGAAAATAGTAAAATAAAAGTAAATGGAAATAGTAAAGGAAATAATAATAAAATAAAAGGAAATAGTATTCAGCTATAGCCGGATACAAGCATGTGTTGCTTGTTCAGCAAAATTAGTAAATCGATGAAAACAGGAGCGATAGCCGTATGCTGCCCTGTGAAGCCACTCATATACAAATGATACCAGACGTAGACCTGATAACAGGCGAAGAAACGTGTGAGTTGCGACTTCATTTTAAATGTTTACTAAAGATCAAGTACTGTCGAAGTTGAGTAGCTACAAGGCCACACTGATGATACCACCCTGTAGTGATGAGTAGACTAAGCTCGAAACACCCCATTGAGAACTAGGCTGCTGGTAGGCGCATTCCGGGTTAAGCTTCCCGGCGAAGATTGTAAAAAAGCATGCAGGTTTATACTTTCCTGTTCGAGTATAATACTCAAAAAGTAAAGCAAATTCTTTCCGATTTACAACGTCGTATTTCAGATTAATTAAGCCTTACCAATTGCTGATGTATTCATTTAGTTTTCCTTTTCGTTTCTTAGAACGAAATTGAAAAGATTTGTTTTATATTTTGGGATATATTTTAAAAATATAAAAATATACCAAATATTTAAGATCTATTTTTATACAAAATATTGTATTCTTTAATAATCAAAAGGACGAGATTACATTTTACATATTTGTAGCAAAATTTACATTCTAATTTTTTAATTATTCTAGAAATTACTGTACATGATCCTCTAGTGAAATATTAAAAAACACAAAGAATCTGCGAATGACATCTTCAGTTCTGTCAGTGCAGAGTGCAAATACAATCATCGACATGCCCAGCGGATCAATCATATTGAATATTGATTCACAATTTGGATGTATATTCTTAACGACGGGTGCGAATGCACATAACTTTTCATTGCATTCTTCACCGGCTCCTTTATTTTCATTGTCGGTAGTACCATATAGTTTCATAACAAATATACCATTCGAGTCCGTTGTGTAGAAAATGTTTGATCCAAAATTGGAGTTAAATTTATAGTAAGGCGCCATTGATGGAGGAAACTCACGGTTAAATTCCACTTCTGTCCATGTGCACATGCAGAGATCCAAAATGAATAACTTAGAGTGTTCCATATATATTGGATGACGTTTTGCCAGGACAACAATACGGGTCTCGGTAGAAATCATCAAATGAGTATCTAAATTGTTATTATTAATTAATCGATATATAATTTGCAATAAATTGCATTAAACGGTCAAAACTAAATGGTTTGAAACTTGTGACTGAAATGAAAAGAACATGAACGGATCGTGATCGTTTCATTTAACGTTGTATTTGAAATTGATAGAACATATTTAGACTTTTATTTTGACTATATATTTGACTAAACATATTCAGACTTTATTATCAAATAGCAAAATTAATATTGAAATAATTATTAATGTTAAAATTGAATTAAAATTAATTTTAAAATTATTTAATTTTAATATAATTGTTATTCAATTTTAACATTAATTTTAATATTAAATTTTTAAAATATTACATTATAAATTGATTGTTCACATATTA
This sequence comes from Pomphorhynchus laevis, assembly GCA_012934845.2. NCBI lineage: Eukaryota > Metazoa > Acanthocephala > Palaeacanthocephala > Echinorhynchida > Pomphorhynchidae > Pomphorhynchus > Pomphorhynchus laevis. The sequence goes on along the minus strand of WNNJ02002953.1, from coordinate 111,175 downwards.
TTCATTGGTCAATTCATAAATTTGATTTTTATTCAAAAATCAAAGTTTTTTTAAACAATAAATATTTATATTATAATCACATATTATTCATTAGTCAATTCATAAATTTGATTTTTATTCAAAAATCAAAGTTTTTTTAAACAATAAATATTTATATTATAATTCATTGGTCAATTCATAAATTTGATTTTTATTTTAAATTTGAACTTTGTTCTTATAAATATTAAATTATAAATTGATTGTTCACTCATATTAGATTATTTATTAGTGGACAGAGTGAAGAAAATATTTATTTAATCGAATTTTCAATAACTTAGTTCTATCATCTTAGGAGTAAATGCTACAAAATATTTTTACAATTTAAGTATTTGCAAAGCTGTCAACTGCATACTTCGCTTGAATAAATATTTTACTTCACTCTCTCCACTAATAAATAATAAATATTACATTTTTTAAATTTTATTCCGGTATCTCGGTCATCCTGATTGATTTCGATCAAAGCAGTTTCATTCAAAATGATTTGAATGTACATCAACAGATATATGATAATCGAAGTTGTGTTTGATCTACGAACCGCAGCAGGAAATGGAGTCTATAAAGCAAATTGCATCAAACGGTCAAAACTGAATGATTTGAAACATGTGATCGAAATGGAAAGAAAATGGACGGATTGTGATCGTAGTAATGAAAAAATCCGACGAGGTCTAGTAATAACTAAATTTAATGTGTTGCTAGCAAACAGAGTGAGCGTTAGTTTTAACAGTAAAATTTCAGTAACCATTTACTAGAAATGTCAAAATTGATAAAATTGATATTCAGATTTTTTATTTTACGAGAAAAACGAAAATTTGACGAAATTGTGTATAAACTCTTAGAAATGAGTGTTGTATTTCGCACACCAGCATTTATCGTAATTTAGGTGTCTTACCACATTTTATTTAAATCTGTATTTTACATCTAAGTTAGTATTTCTTCATACGGGGTTTGTACTACTACAAGGGTCCGCAAAATGCCGTGAATAATTTCTCGGTTGTTCGATTACATTCTACGTAAAATAAAATCATGATGTATAAAAATACGTCATTTGCTGATTCAACTGTTGGGTTGGGGATGCCGAGCGCGTACGAGGATCTGCCTCCACGACCATGATTGAGATGATTCGATTAACGGTAAAATAACCTAGTTCACAGGCATGTATCCAAAAATGATAAATATGGTGTCCTTAGACCTGTAGCGTTGTATTCCTGAATTCATTTCAGTTTAGAACACCTAAAAATAAAGATTTCGTGGATGTAATCTAAGTACATATACCAGCCACATCAGCTAATTAAAACTTACGTTTCCTATTTGAAATATTCTTAACACAATTATCCCATTAGAAGCTGGCAAAATATTGTAATTGGTTTAATTTTTGTTCTTAGAAAGACACAGCCTTCTTTAAAAAGACACAATCTTCATTAATATGGATTATATTAAAATGATTGATGTTTTAAAGGTTTCGATAACAGTATGTCATCATTAAGCAAAATTTGCTTGATAAGCACATACATTTAAAAAGATAGCACATAAACATAAAATTAAAAAGACACGGCCTTGTTTAAAAAGGCACGGTCTTTATAAGAACATAAACTTTCTGAAAGCTTGCTAAAATCATGAACCTTATATTCATTCACAATGCATTTGGATGACGAAGAATCTTCAAGTTTAAGATATTCCCCTCCTTTTCGGTTCTTACTCGTGCTAGTTTGGCTTATATTTTACTTGACCATATACAATAGATAGAGAAAAGATAATACTAACCGAAGAGACAAACCGCTGGAGCTGCAATCGTTTCTATCTTGACCCAATAACACTGCGACATGCTGAATCCCCATACGGATGTACTATTGAACACAAATGGTAATTGATCATTGTCAGCGGCACTATCATTAGGTCTTGATGAACTTAGAACAATCAAAGAATCTATTTTAGGTACAAATACAGCACATGTACTAGAATCATAACTGTTCACTGGTATGTATCCAAATCCTGCCGGTTTTTCGCTCCATTCGTTATTTTGAATATCAAATATATGAAGGTCTTGCAAAAATTCTAATTCTCTACCGGGTGTGGATGAAGATCTGGCTGATATGCTGTATCCTCCGTACAATAATAAATGGGTGTTATTATAGATAGGGCACAAATAAGCTCGACATCTTCCGGATGGAATGTTTTTGCGTGCTTGAATTCTGTGCCATTTGTAGAATGTAATGTCGAACTTCCACATATCGTTAAAAAGTGCATCGTTACCAACATAAGATCCACCGAACATAATGATGTAATTCTTCCACTGACAGCATGATTGATGTATTCTTACATAAGGATGAAGACTTTGTGGTACAATTATTTCACTCTTAAATTTACAAGTCCTGGAGTATTTATCTGCATTTTTTATTGTAACATTAGAGAATATAGAACGAAGCTGAGATCGCCGGTATCTTGCGTATCTGTGAACTAGATGATACCATCGACGACATACAAGCGACAAATTTAAAAAATCACTAAATGTAAAAAATATTTTTTTATTATTTTAATTTTTATTAATTTAATTTTAACTTTATCAAGCTTTAATATGTTTTCATAATAATCATAAAGTGTTAAAATACTATTCTTATTTACAGCAACAATTTCATTTCTATCGGAAAATGATAAATTTAAAATAAATTATCCTTTTTAAATTTAAAAATACATCAATCTCAGTTATTTTTAATAATCCATAATAAACAGATCAATAAACCAGCACTATGCCGGTCAGAAGCCCGAATAAATAGGGAAAGTGGACTAAGCAATGTAAAACTACTCATTTGTAATTCTAAAATTCGTTACAATTTTTGAAAGCATTAAAAGTAACTATATGCGGTTACGCAAATAATTGTTTAAGACGATCAGCCATTGATTTAAATTACGTCAAATTGAGATGCTGGTTGGACACAATTAAAGTGGAACAGCGAGGAAGGAACTTTCACAAAACTACTACTAATATAAGAAGGAAGTATCATTTACCATTGCGAAATGCGGCTTTGCTTCGTCTAAAGCCTGCGCTTTTAGTTATAGACACTAAATTTAACGCAATTAAAAAATTAAATTGTTTTGGCCACTCGAGGACACAAAGGCCTGTTGAGTGGTCTAAAGTTCATTAATTATTTATTTTTTTGTGGTGTCCCTGACACTTTAAAAATTAAATATTATTAACATTATAATAATATGTACCTTCAGATATAAATTATTTTATATAATCTAAATATAGTATAATAAATATAATATATAATATTATATTATTATAAATATAATAATCTAAATAATAAATAATTAAATAATATTATTTAGATTAATATTAATATATATTTAGATTATTTATAAATAATCTAAATATAATGTTAGAGATTATATTATCTTTATATTATAATCTATAAAATTTAAATGTAGAAATAACTTTATTTTACCTATAAATTTGGTCAAACTCTTCTTCGTTTTTAAAACTTTAATTTTATATTTGTTAAATTTAGAATTAATCAATCATCAATCTAGTTTTTATCTATTTACTTTCAGTGACTAGGCATTTCAACATTATTCTCAACAACTCATGAAAAATTAAAATTACTCTATATGGTAGGGTGATTTTAATAAGAAACAATTATATTTTAGCATAAAATACTAGCGATCAATAACAAGACTGTTCTTGATCAAAGATGGAAAATACTGTTGACGATAGAAGATGATTTGATGATGAACCAATTTCTATAAGAACTGATTATGAATGTCGAAAAATGTAATTATCTTTATATTCTAATAGTAAAGACAGGAACGTTCAAAAATACAATAAACAACGTACTAGAATTTTATGTTTATAATTCCTAATAATAGTTAATAATTAAGTTATATTGATTAATTAATAAATTTATATTCTGAGTGCTAATTCAGCATTTAAAATCAAAGTTTAGTAAAAAGTCTAGAAATTTCAAAGTCTAGAAACTTATCAATTTAAGATCGATACAGAAAACCTTTTACCAAGATTTTTCAAAGTTATATAATCCTAACTTATATAATCCTACACATATAGTAACGTAAAATTGATCGAGATGTTAGATAGGCTTAAACATTAAATCTTCCGATGTATTTATCAAAAGATTAGATTTTAACAGATTCTTTCCCATTGATTATCTGAAATCCAGATGATCTCTCATCTGAACTTCATATACATATCAGGTTTATCTAAACTTTCTGGATTACAACAGTTTTTGATAACGGTACATACGAAATCAACATTTGCGAAATGCATAAATCAATTTCGCAGTAAATTTAGATTTAAATTCAGATCGTAAATTTCGCTGCTTGGTTTGCAAAGTCAGAGATCACCATAAATAAGATTTTAATTTCCAGGAAGTTGATTAATCATTTCATAGTAGTTCTTACCTCTTTGTGCTTAGGAGTTACAATAAAGAGTTAATAAAATTAAATTAAAGCAGCTTTAGATCGACGATAAATAAATTTAACTAAAACAAATTAGGGCTAAAGTAAATTAAGATTAAAGAACTGGATTTAGGGATAAAAGTAAAATTCATTAAAAATTATTGGAGCTGGATCAAAGAAAAGAGGAAAAATTTTTGATATTTCGCTATATTCTGTTAGCATCTTCATAACATTACAAAAATTATAGAATATTATAATTAATATTATAATATTATTATAATATTAATTATAATTATAATATTAATAATAATTATTATTATAATATTTAATATTATAATAATATTAGTAGTATTATAATATTATAATATTATAAAATATTATTACAAAAAATATAGAATATTTAATTAAATATTTATTTAACTAGAAAAATTATAGAATATTATAATTAACGCTATAATATTATTATTTCATATTATTATAATATTATTTATTTCATCTTTAGAAAATTGGGTAATTTTCTGAATATGAATTACCTAAGTAATGAATAAATTACTTAGGTAATTTCTGGATCAAAGGAAAGAAGTAATTATTTTTGATATTTCGCTAACTTATACTAGCATCTTCAGAAAATTACCTGAGGTAATTTTCTAAAGATGCTAACTGTACTAAAAAAGAAATTGCCGATTTTGAATCAGTGCTTCATCGCGGATCTCGAATTTGCTTTCATAATTCGTATTCGTATGAGGACAGGTTATCCTTGTTAGGTTTATGTTCTATGAGACAAAGACTACTGTATCTTGATCTCTTGGCAATGTGAATAGTTGTCAAATCATTTGAAAGATAATCCACGAAATAAAGTTTATTAAGTAATTTTCTGGAGATGCTATCAGTAGTTAGCGAAATATAAAAAAAACTTTTCTTTGATCCAGCTTCAATAATTATTTATCAATAATTGAGCATTATCAACTATTGAAAGTAAAATTCATATCACAAAATAATTTAAATTCGATATTTCGATATTAAGAAATTACGTTTAGATAGTTTATAAGACTTTATATTTCGATAGCTTATAAGAGGAATAGATGACGAAACCTGACAATATAGCAGTTTCTCTTGATTATCTCTAATCCTTATTCTTCTATATCGTCTATTATTTATAAGTCAATTAAAAAATTGAATTTTATTTTAAATTACAATTTAAAATTTTGACTTGATATAAATTATATAAAATATTATACAACAATTATTTATTTATAATTATTTTATTATTATTTAATTATTTAAATCTTATTATCATTTCTTAATTTATAAAATACGAAGACTACGTTAGCAGAACTGATTGATGTAATCAATAGCAATACGAATTTATAATATGTTTATCGTGCACATGTCAACTTATTTAGACCAAATATTAGATAATAGGATTAAAAAATAAATCATTTCAATTTTATTTTTAAAGACAATTAAGTATTTAAGATTTTCGTGAAAATCTTTTCCGCGATAACTAACCGATAAATACCAAGGTTGAGAAATATAGATTCTAATTGTAAGTCAGATAGATCATTTATGTTTACCAAAGAAACATTTTTCATCTGGAATTTGTGTGTATTAAATTTGTAGACACTAAAATTATAAATTATTTCACTCAAAATTTTTGTAATCGTTGGTGCGATTGAAATGTTTAAATTTTTAATAAAATAAAAATACAACCGCTTGATTGAGTGATTCGCAAATTTTTTACATTGACATGTTAAAAATTATTTACTAAAGTAGCAATTTGAGATAATAAATTCAAGTAGCACTTCAATACTAAAATCCCGGTCGCCGACTACGTGGCAAATATACAATGTTAAAGCAAATATGATTTCAATAATTTTTGTTTATATCGATTTGATCATACAAGCCCTAATTAATTAAAATGATATACAACTATACTCGATATACAAGATATTAAATATAATTGCACGATAATAAACTACAATATTATATAAATATTGTTAAATGTTATAATATTTATGCAATGTTATACACTATTAATATAATATAATATTTAATTTATTGTTATTCGAATGCTAGAGAGCACTGTTCAGAAGATCGTCACAAATTACACAAAAAATAAAATATAAATTGCAATTAGAAAATCTTTAAACTTCAAAGATGCTATGAAAGTACGTCTGTTAGCTAGCTTCGCTACTTCAGCAGGTAAGCTATTTCAAGCAGGAACAACATGCACGATCAAATTTAAAGACGTTTTCGTCGCTATCGAAATCGTATAATGAACGGATATCCACGTAATCTAAAATCGGTGCGCATATGGAAAAGGCATTTTATCGGATCATTAGGATTATGTGTTGCACGCCAAACGACATGAGGTCATTTAGTGTCTTGAGTCAAGATAATGAGCGCACATTAAGACGACTTAACAGCTCCGCATATGTTAAATTATAAAGAACCGAAATCCGTTTAGATAAACGTCGTAATAGTCGTTCAATTTGCAGCTCTTTCGATTTAATGATGCTATAAGAAACTGGTGAACAGTAATTAATACATGAACCCACAGCATTGAATAATAGTTGAAATCGCTCAATTATCAGTTTACTGATACTCTTGTGGATCATACCAAAAGTACGAGTTGATGTAGCATGCATCTCCTTAGTATTTTCCCTAATGTTTTGGTTATCTAAAACTACAACTCTCAAATCACGATATTCGCTAATGAGTAGAATTGATTGTCATTCTATTAAATATGTAGTTGTTGAAAATATCATAGGTGTTTCCGTGGGGATAGTAGATCAGTAGCAATGATGACTGTGAACCAGTAGCTGAAGAAGTCCTCCAATACTAAAATGTAGCGTACTATAGAATTAAAGCAACGTTCAGAGTAATCAAAAAATTTCAATTGTCAAAAACTTATCGACTATGTGCATGTAAGCACATTTCGCTTCATTATAAAGTTTTGCTAGCTGACAATGATGTCAATATATTCAGATCAGACTGTAAAAATTTGTGGATCAATGATACATACTATACGATGATATATCTTAAGATCGTAGGCATACATCAACGTTTTTGGCTGCATTGTGAACGGAAGCTCATTAACATATAAATTGAATAAAATAGATCCCAAAATCGACCCTTGTGGTACATCACTAGATATATAAGTCCAATTCCACAAAGTCCAATTAACTCGAACTGTGATTGTTGTTTTTCGAAGATATGCCCGAAGCCAATTGACAAATATGGAATTTAAAGTGGCATATATCAGTTTGTGTTTTAATATTGTGGTTAATTGTTGACAAAATCACTCTTCTTATCATTCCTAACAATTAATAGATTCTAACATGTTGGTCTACATGCATGAAATCAATGTCGGGCAGGATATAATATATAATTGAGAGAGAAACATACAGATTGAGTTCTATCAATATTGGACGCTTTATTACTTTACAGCAAATACACGTAAGACTGATCGACCTAAAATTGTCAGCACAAGACGATCACTTTTTAAATAATGGAATAACTATATATTTCAGCAAATCGAGGGGAATTTCCTACTGTAATAATGAAAACAAATATTCGATATAATGACTATTAAATGTTATAAGGTAATCAATAGACAATGGATGGCTATGCGTTATGACCAGCATACTGAGAGCACTTTAATCTTTGAATGGGCCAATTGAGAATGCAAAGATGTTTGGAGATATGATCAAAACTTCGAAGGCATAATAGATGCATGCGGCAGCTTGTATGTTAAAGAATATGAAGCATAGGTGAATTATTAAGCAAGCTAAGACAATAGTTAAGTTGAGAAAAGAGTAGCGAAAAATAAGTTGCCTGCTTATATTAACCTTGTTACGAATTCCTAGAACATAACAGGTTATAATGTTAATAAAACGTTATTTTATATTTCAAATATGTTTAAGATTTATTAAGCCAAAACTGCGAAATTTGATTATTAACGCATCATTAATAAGTTAAGATGGTTCAAAAGACTTGTAGGCTAAATTTTAAAAGACGTATATCTGATTATTGGCGTTTCAATCGCAATAAAGTTTTAGTTATATAACTTCACCAAATTGCTTTTAACGTTCTTGCTAAATCAGAGATCATAGTTTGCGATTACATTTTTATGAGCGTTTAGAAGCAAAAGTATTATACTCTCAAAATTTTTCTACCTTTTCAAATGCGTCATCAAAACGATCAATTAAACTGTCAAGTGATTACTTTAATTAACCTGGATTTTTTCGCTAAGTGCTTAATCAGTTCTTCATCACATATAGCGTTTATAAAATCAGCAAGTACATGACTTCATAATCTATTATTCATATTTCTGTTATTTATCTGATATTATTTACATTCCACTTTATAGCTTATTCGTGGCCTTTGCCACATAAAGTGAGGTACATGATGACTAGAAAGATGTAATCATTTTAATCTTTAAAGAACAATATGACAATAATTCTGATGTGTTTATTGTCAGACAATTTTCTTAAGCACATATTTCGACATGCAGAAGCAATATATGAGTTTCTCCGATCTTCAAAACGATTTTCACAAAGGTAGCTCAACTTTATACAGAAACGCAGGTTTATTATTGTAAGTATTTAATAATTCACAACATAGTTTTATATTTGAAGGCATAGGAAAAATTCACGCTGAATGAAACTGTATAAATATTTCTACACATCCAAAGTAGCTATTACCTATGAATTGATCCATAACTTCTGCCAATGCTATTCAGCGTAACATTAATAATACAATAATTATTCTGGCTGTTGAACGAAATTATTCTCACAGGTATTCTGTTCCTATTATTGATACAGCAAAACGCTACTAACCAGCATGGGTGGGTCTAATCAGCTGCTGACCAAAACCTACATTTCACGTTTCGACCATTATTATCTACTCACTCTATACAATGGTGCTGAATGGATTTGAACTTAGGACGTATGTATCGCGATTCAACTGAGTTCAAATTTGATCAGCACCAGTGTACGGATTAAACTGATGAGGGTCGAAACTTGAAATGTAGGTCTGGGTCAGCAGCTAATGAGACTCACACAGACTGATTAGTAGCATTCTGCTGTAACAAGAATAGGAACACAATACCTGTGAGGATAATGTCGTGGCACAATTGGAAGACTTTAAGCTCGATAAACTTTAGAATGAAGAAGGACTAGGATATATTTATTATTTTGTAAAATAAGGAACATTATTTCCCATTAAGGGACTTTTTAAATAGAACACTTATGTACAGAGTTATTCAAAATTTACGAAAATAATAAAAAATGAGTTGAAAATTCGAAATTAGCAGCTGAAGGGAATATGCTTCTAGGTATTGTAGCAACATATTCTAAGTAGTAGTCATCTAGGCAAACTATTATAAAATATATGAGTTAAATAGAGTTCGAAAATCCGAACTCTTCTTTACTTTCACGTGTCCTGATAAGACCTTCAACCCCTTTTACCTGACTCATTGTTTACTGTGTATCATACACATTAATTGTGTATGGTACACATACACAATTAATGATTGTGCACTTAACAATTGTATTTAACGATTTACATTTAATAGGATGTTAAAAAATTACGAAATGAATTTTAATAGAATGTCAGATTTGATGTTAAATATTATAAACAAATATTATTTTCTTAATTTCTACTTGTATCCTATAAAATTAAAAAAAAAATAATTAATTTTTAATCGTTAAACTTTTAATATATTTTTAAATAATAATGTTGTATTAATATTTAATTAATTTTTATTAATTTCAAAATCATGACGATCATTGCTCAAAAGTTGCATAATATGATAAAAAGAAGGAAAAGTAAGAAACACCAATCCCAATTTAAAATAAAATGTTGTTCGAATAGCTCAAAAAAAGTTAACCTAATTGAGTATCTTAGACGGTTCCATGGATTTATAACATTCTTTCTAAATTGAATTATTTTGTACCGTACGACTCGACGGCCACTGACACAAAGATATGGTCTTGCAAAGTCCGAGTGGATCGAAAAGTTAGCAGTTCAGGCAAAAACGTAATGATATTTGAAAAATATCTTTAATATCAAGCACATATTTCGCAAATCCATAAGATTGCCCAATGAATGCATATCCAGAGCTCTAAGTCTACATGGAACTCTTAACTAGTGTATGTACATTGTTGCTCTTGCCCAGCACATTATCAGATCGAGATGCGTAATGTAAATAACAAAAGCATTTACAAGTATTTTAAATGAGCTCGAACCCATAAAACGGAAAGTTTGAACAATGATACCTACCGTACGCATAGGTTTAGCATTTATATAATAAATAAAAAATAAGGATTTTCATAAAACAATAATACAGCGCTTAAATAAAAAATGACAAATAAAGAAGAAAAATCAAAAACTTGTCAGAGATCTTTTTTTCATTTTCTGTTCAGTCTTCTATCTTTATGGCCTCAGGTCCGGTGGGATCTGAGCCCTCCAGCCAATCCAATACGCAGCCTAACGACTAAACCACCCGAGGTCTTTCACCCTCCCCCTTCCGAGAAGTCCAATCGAGGCGAACTATGCTGGGTAAACGAGAGACGAAGAACTTGAGAAACCTTAGCCTTTGCTCTGGGGAACGTCCTCTTAAAAAGAGGACTAATCGCGAGATAGCTCAAGTGCCTCAGATGCGCACCTGAGTTTTCCTTCAATGACAGATTCTGGGCCCGTTACAGGGCTCACCTAGCTCTCAACAGGATACGTTTAAGTCTATCCAGATCAGCTTTCGCCGACCAGTTCACCGTAACGGTGAACCCCTGGTATTTTACTCACCTCGTGAAGGTAGGGAGTGGGTAATTAGTCAAAATGGAGGAAAGGACAGAGAGTGCTAATCTCTTAAGTTTTTGCTTTGTTGCGGGTGCGCCATGGAAGACAACCACATGCGATTTGGCGGAGTTTAAAATAAGATTGGACCGGGCTAACTGGTATTTTAATCTTAAAAAAATCGGCTGATGTCCGAGACTACGTCTTTGCGCCTGCGTCCAGAGAGCAGGGATGTGGTATCATCAGCGTATACCACAAGACGTTGTTTGCGTTTAAATATTTTAAAGAGTTCAAAGGAGGAAGCAAGAAACAAGATAGAAGAGAGGATCCTTGGGGAACACCCGTAATAGGGTAGAACTGACGCGCATCATGGTCGTCTTCATAATAGAATCGCTTGGTATACAGCATTATCTCTACCCTGTTCATAATTCTAGCAGGCAACCCAAGGGATCTGAGAGAAGAGATTACAAAGGGAATTGAGATGCGATCAAATGCAGCAGAAAAATCAAGGAAAACAGCCACAGCTAGTTAATGACTATTCTCCTGACAAAACTGATGCACTACTCCTACTGCTGAGTAAACCGCGCGCCCTTTGACGAACCAATGGAAACCTGGTGGGATTAAATTTCGCCCACTCAGATGATCGCGGATTCTACGCGCGAGCGCTTTTTCATTCTGTTCTCCTACTACAAAATCTCCTGTAAGTTATGCCGACTCCTGCAATAGAATGTCCGACAAGTACATCCTTTATCTACTAGACTCACACAAAAAGGCAACATTCGGACAAATGGGACAGTTTTTTCGAGTTATGTTTTTCTATTATATGCTAATCCAGTGATTCCTACTGCCACTGTACATGAATATAAGAAAAGGGAGCTTCGGCCCATACCGCACCTCCACTGAAGGTAGCAAGCTGATTAAGTCGAAGCAGGAAAGGTCTCTTTCTCGGAAAATGAATACACTGCCCGTAGGCAAGTGCTCGCCCAGGACGGAGTGGGCGTTGGCATGAAGGGCAACCTTTCCGCCCCTAGCTCTGTCTAGGGATAAGGCAATCCCACCTAGCTGACCTAACACAATACAGAGTACTCGTGAGCCTTTTTCACTGAATATCATTCAGTGGAATTCGGGAGGAGCTTCTGCCCTTAGACTTTTATCTGGTAGATATGCAGATGTTATAGTCCTTCAGGAGACGCGGTCTATCCGTTTCCCCCAGGATATTACTCGATTCATCCCTAAGAACATTTGTTCCCACCATACTCCGTGCATAACCCCGCCTCACTCCTCGTAATCTCAAGGTCTTGTAACCCTAGTTAAATGCTCTTTAAGATCTTCCCTTCTGTTAAGCTATTCTTGTCCAGCCCTGTCTTGTTTAGTAGTTTCACTCTGTAAGAACAGTACACACCTTAGTCTAGCCAATGTCTACATCCGTCCAGGTGTGATTCACAAAAACCGTGACCTCCTGGATAGGATTATTGATAGCAAATATGACATTGTACTTGGTGACTTCAACGACAGAACTGGTCGTTGGATTAATACAGCAATCCGCATAGCCAGGAACGGTTATCTTATTCACAAACCACCGCCTCCACCTTTCATTGCAATCAACAAATTCACTCTTCGACTTATTACTGCTTCATGAGAGGTGGTTGTTGGAACCCCACTGTACAGAGCAGTCGCGACAGCATCTGTCTACCTCTCATGACTTGATTCGTTGGCGAATAGAAGAGGATTCGCTGCTCCGAAGGAGATTCCACTTTGATCCTATCAGAGTGGCTTTCTTCAAGGCAGCCCTCCAATGCTTCCCGAATTGGTAATGAGAGTTTAACCGAATTTAATTCCTACCTCTCTTGGCAAGCTATCGCGATACTTTCGACTACCTACAAAGGGCGTGTTTACCGTCCCACTCCGGCACAACTCAAGACCTTGGCGTATATGCTCAGTCTTTCCAAACTCTCTGCTTCTGCCAAGCAAGTTCTATCGAAAGAATATTGGAGCACTGGATATAGGTTCCAACTGGGTAAGGATAAGGCAAGCATCGCTTCCATGAATCCAGCCTAATCTTCCTTCTGGAAGATATTCAATAAGGATAAGTTTGTCTGTTGGAAGGATAGAGCCTTGGGTTGGATTGGTAAATAGGTCTTGACAAAGTTTTGAAGGAGTCACTATCCTTACATAATTATGGAGCCACTCAATCACCTCAACGGATCCCGCCTTGGGGATACTATTGGAGTAGGGATCTATCTGTCACAGATTTCCTTAACTCCTGGGGGCCTCTCGCGGGTACCTCCAAATCCGTCGTTCCACTCTCTTCTCGTGTTTGTTGTCTTTTGACAGCCGAACAAAAAAGAGAAGTGGCCGTCGCAATGCTTTCAGCCGCCCCATCCGATGTTGCCGGCATCAATATAAGTAGACGAATATTTTTACCAAAAAACAATCCGGTCTCATGTTCTAAAGAACTGTGGCCCATTTTGATTCAAAATTCTCTCATCTCTATCTACGAATAAGCGCTTGCCCGTAGAATCCGCGATCATTTAAGTAGGCGTAATTTAATCCCACTGAGTTTTCATGGTTTTGTCAAAGGGCGCTTGAATCATTCAGCAATTGGTGATGTGCATCAGTTTTGTTATGATAACAACCATCAGCTTGCTGTGGCTGTTTTTCTTGACTTTTCTGCTCCATTTGACCGGATCTCCATCCCCTTATTTATCTCCTCTCCCAGGTCCCTCGGGTTGCCTGCGAGAATTGTCAGCACTCTCTGATGTGCTTCAAACGTCAAATCCGATCCCATTTAACCAACTTTACTAATTTATCTGTATGACTTTTGATGTTTTTTCGTTTGTTAGTGGACTTGTAAGCGTGCAAATGGCACGCATTAAACATTTTAAATAAAATATTATTATTTCTGTGAATTCTAACTACAAAAAATATTTACAGCTTCAACAATAAAATCCACAATTACATCCCAGTATTATTAATTCCATCATCCCAGGATACAAAGACTCTGGTGCACCAAGGCTATTATTCTGCGATGCCTCGTGGTAAACCATCAAATATGATAAGATGCTGTGCGTGTAATGGTCCTAACACAAAATGTAAAGGAGGTCGGTGTGCACACAATAAAAAATGTACTTTATGATCGGCGCCAAATTGTTGTCGTAAATATTCAATAGTTAGTTCGTTGCCGAAAGTCAAAATGTAACTTCAATTAGGTATTAACCAAGCAAATCAAGCTACGCGCATATTTGAAAGCCGAGGTGACAAAGATCCCATGTCAATTTCGGGCATTTATAATGTGGTCATTCAATGGCCTCCTAGTACGATGGATCGTCCTCAATGCAAAGCTAGATGACTACAACGGCTTAAAGTCCGCGACAGTGTTTTCTCGGTGTATTTTACAACGAATACTCACGAAAAGTAGCTATAATGCGAAAATGCCTAGATCGCCGTATAGCTTTATGAAAAAGTGGCCAGATCAATGAACTATTTAAAGAAGCGCGTATATTGCAAGCTCTCACAATTTTGAAAAGAAGTGAGACTACATGTAGATGGATTAAGATATTCTGCAAGTTGATGGCAAATGGGAGGGTCAAGGCGGCTGCATCATTATTAGCAGATGATGGAGGAAAGGGAACGGTACAGCCAGATGTGAGAATTAATTGAGCAAAGATTTGTTACGGGATCTACACCCTGAGCAGTCAGAAGTATGTGCAGATGTACAGCTTAATCACCCTATGCCAGGAGCTAAGAAAGATCACTCTTTGACGTTCTTAAAACTATACAGTGATTCAATTGTTCGGGCAGATAAATCAGTCTCTGGTTTGGCCGGGCCATCGGGAATCGACTCAGGTATTTGGAAGCAAATGTTGCTCTCTTTTGGGGAAACGTCAAGAAAACTAGCAGAAACTTTTGGTCGAGTTCGCAGTTAAATTGTCATTCGTACGTATTAAATCGGAGGTACTTGAATCATTTGTTGCGTGTAGGTTGGTTGCCATTCCTAAAAAATGGAGGAATCCGTCCGATTATGGTGGCTGATGTCAGCCGACAAATAATTTGCAAGGCAGTCCCAAAAAAATAAAATGTGACCTGCAAGACGTTGCGGGTGTTGATCAACTATGTGTCTCGCAACGCAGTGGAATAGAAGTCGCTATACATTGCATTAGAGAAAAATCCAATATTTGCCCCTCGTTTGGATTACTATCAATCAACGCAAACTAATGCTTTGAACCGCTTAAACTGTACAATAGCTATTCATAATATACCCTACATGTCCCTGGTTGGCTCGTGCATTTGAAAACATATATTCTATCAATGTCCAGCTAATGATTGGTGGTGAATCAATTCATTCACGGACTGATATAACCCAGGGAGATCCATTTGCAATGACGATATTTGCAATGTCATCACTGCCTCAAATGCCGCGCATCAAAGATCAATGTCCAAATATAACACAGCGATTGCATGCAGACGACGCAAACTTTGTTGGTCCAATAGAGGAACTGGAAATGCAATGGAGTATGCTTAAACAACATGGTGCAAAATATGGTTATTTTGAGAACCCCGCAAAGACAATTTTGCTTAGACATCAGGGGAACACAGAAATCAGTGAGGGATTAAGAAATATTTAAGTAAAACATGACGGTATTCGTATACTAGGATCGGCATTTGGTACAGATAATTTCATGGAAAATATCATTGGGAAACTTATAGAGATATGGTCATTAATGTTGCGCCGATTTGTAGAGATTTGCAAAATCGATCATAATGTTGCTTTTGCTGATTTTTTCATTCACTTCAATGTAAATTGTTCCAACTTTTAAAGACAGTTGAGTGCAATGAACTGCAATTGTTTCGACTAAAGGAGGTTATTGCCTAAAAAGCGCGATCTCAGATCCCTGTTCCTAATCAAGCATCTTCCATATCGGAATGCAATGATGGTTATACTAGTTTTGAAGTTGGATGCGATTCCATAGATTGTGATGTATAGACACTTGTTAGTGTTAAAATATCCGACCACTCAGTGTATAAACGTAAACAGTTCACATGCGGTTTTTGTACATCAGTACGACTACTACAGTTATCCTGCTCCTCTACTTCTGTATCACACACGACCACTCAGACCAATGCTGTTTAGATGTTACCCTCGCATCAACACATGAATTCGCATCCTATAATCCCATTATTGAACCTACTCTCTCTCACACACTCCTCGTTCAACTACGAACCAAACTTCCATTAATCTTCCTCGTTCTAACAATGCTAACGGTAAAGCTTTTCATCTCGTACCTCCTCTTTTCTATTCCTCCCCCAATCTAAATAAATCTCAAACTTCTTTATTCTCTTCACGTACTCCTTACTCTACCTCCCCCGTATCACTTCTCAATAATTTACATCATTCCATAAAAATCATATCCAGTAACATCTCCGATCAACCGATTCAACACCCCACTCCTGTTACACATGCTCCAACCTATCTTAATTCTCCTTACTCTACCTCCCACGTATCACTTTCCAATAATCTACATCTTTCCATCAAAATCATTTCCAGTAACATTTTCGATCAACTAATTCAACACTCCACTCCTTTTACACATGCTCCAACCTATCTTAATTATCCTTACTCTACCTTCCACGTAACACTTCCAAATAATTTGCATCCTTCCTTCAAAATCATCTCCAGTCACATCTATGATCAACCGATTCAACACCCCGCTCCTGTCACAATTGCTCCAACCAATATTAATTCTCTATCAAGCACCCCTGTCATTTCCACTTCTATCTGCTCATCTGCCTCGACTCCTACCAGCTCTGTCCGTTCACCACTTCCATGAAATCGTTTTCCTTCGCGCGATCGCTGTATTATCATATCAAACTTTAAGCTTTCCGAATCTGCTTCTCTACAATCTCGCCTCGATGATGATGTATCTGCTTTTAGATCTATCCTAGCAACCATTCTTCTCGATGATACCCATCCCTCTTCAATAATATCGCTCATGTATCCTTTATTCGTGTAAACAAATCTACTAAATCCAATCATCTCAGTCCTCCACTCTTAAAAATCGTTTTCCGACATAGTTCACATGCCTCTTCGGTACTCTCCCAACGTTTTAAACTTTCTTACCACTTCATCTACTTGTCGTATCTTTACTGAGCGCTCTCCTTATGATATTGCCCAGCTCAATTTAGCTCGCATTGAGGAACATCGACGTGAAACATACGGTGAGTCATCTCTATCAATCAGTAAAATCAACGGAAATTTTCACGTCCTAGGCACGAGGTCAAAAATTCGATGGTGTCCCGTTTCTCCCCCAGTCTTCTTTGCTAGCCGATCTCGCTCCTGAACATACTTTTCGTCTTAGTCTTTTAAAGACTCGCTCCATTCTTCATAAAGCTGATCTGCTCCTTGATACCTTTGATCAATCATCTATCGATATTCTCTGCATTACCGAATCCTGGCACTCTAACTCTGACGATCTTGATATTCGTCGTCTATGTCGCTCTGGTTGTTCTTTAGTTGAATTAACTCGACCAATTGTCTCTTTCACATCTACTGCTTCTAACCATGACGGTATCGTTACCATTGCTCGTCACCCAACGTATCTACGTAAACTTAATGCTAACATCCGTTGCACTTCTTTCGAATTGCTAATATGCATATCATCAACTTCTTTCACTGTTGAATTTGTGATTGTATACCGTCCAGGCTCAGCTGCCCCCTTACGTATGTTCTTTAGCGAGCTTGCATATCTTCTTTCTCACTGTTCCTTGTCTAATACTCCTTCATTTGTTCTCGGTGACTTTAAAATTCGTCTTGATCGCCCGGCTGACTCTAACTCTATCACTTTAACTAATCTTTTTTCTGATTTTAACTATAAATTGCTTTCAACAAGCCCAAATCATATTCTCGGCGGTGCTCTCGACATCATTGCTGTTCCTAACTGCTTCAATGACTATACCTCCTTGTCAATTACTGATCCTGGTTTGTACGATCATTTTCTTGTCATTCTTACGCTTACTCGTCCCCATCCTCCATCTCGCCCTTTACCATTATCCACACCAAGTCGACCCTGGAAACTTCTCGATATCCCTATTCTCTGCACAGCCTTAATCAATTCTTCACTCTCTTCACTTCCTCTTAACTATCTCTCCCGATGATCTCTACATTCTGTTTAATTCTGAACTTACGTCGATCCTCAATAACCTTCTGCCTAGTCGACTTCGACGTTCTCAGCGCTTGCGCCATGCACCCTGGTTCTATTCTGACTGTAGTCTTTCTAAGCGTCGACTCCGTCACTCTTTTCGTATGTATAATCGCTTTCTTAAACGTTCTCCCAACTCACTCACTCCAAATCTCCGTGTTTCCTACTTTTCTCTACGCCGTTTACATCTCATTCTTATACGTACTAAACGTACTCTCTTTTGGCGAAATCAACTCGAGTCATCTTCCAACTCTAAATCTCATTGGAAAATCTTAAACTCAATTCTTTCACCATCATATACCCTTGTTAATATAAATCCTGATGAATTTTCTTCTTATCTACAAACTAAGCTATCTAATTTACTTTCCCTACTACCCGTAGCCCCCTTGTACCCACTCTTCTCTTTAAATACTTCCCTCCCAGAACTATTCCACCTTCTTCCCGTTTCGTCTGATGAAGTTTCTTCGGTTCTGCTGTCATTACCTAATAAAACCTCTCCTTCTGACCCAATTCCAACTCACTTGCTTAAAAATATCTGCTCCTATATCTTACCATTCCTAACCACATTGTTCAACTCATCCATCCGTAGTCGTACATTTCCTTCAATCTGGAAATGTGCCACTGTTCGTCCTCTTATCAAAAAGCAATTTCTCAGCTCCTCACTACCATCTTCGTACCGTCCTATCGCACTTCTCCCAACCATCTCTAAACTCCTTGAGCGTCTCGTTCTTAAGCAAGTTAATACATATCTCTTTTCCTACAACTTATTTCCTCCCTTCCAAGCCGTTTTTCGCTCTAATTACTCTAACGAAATTGCATGTCTTAAAGTTTATAACGACTTACTCATATCGCGCGATCATAAATTACGTAGTGTCATATTTTCTCTTGATCTATCGTCTGCTTTTGACATCGTCGATCACTCGATTCTTCTCCATCGCCTTCGTCATGATTATGGCTTCTCTTTACCCACTGTATCATGGTTTTCTTCAAATCTATCAAACCGTACATTTCACGTCTATTCTAACTCTTCTCTCCCATCCTTCGTCCATCCCGTCCTGTGTTCCACAAGATTTAACTTCCATGTTATGCAATATGCTGATGACATTCTCATCTATGCTCATGCACCTGTTTATCGTTTTCACGATCTTAGTGTTTCTGCTTCCGACTGTCTCGTCTCAATTTCTAATCATCTTTCTTCCCTTCGCCTTTCTCTGAATCCCGGTAAATCCAAAATTATGTGGATCCGACCTCGACGCCTCGGCTTAGAACCTCCCTCCGTATCATTAAATTCTACAATTCTTCCTATCGTTGATAATCTCGTTTTCCTAGGGTTCCATTTCGACAACCGACTTTCACTTAAACCGTTCGTTAGAGATAAAGTACGCTTATCTTCCTTGATACTCCGCAACCTCCTTCAAGTTCGTAGATTGATCGATTTCCCTTCGTGTATGACTCATATCTTCTCTCCTTTTTTCTAGACTCGATTATTGTCTTAGTCTATTTTCCAACTCTCCTAAATCCACTCTTCTTCCCCTACAACGCATCGTCAACGCATCTGTCCGAATTCTGCTCCGTCTTCGTCGTTTTGATCATACATCCTACCATCTTGCTTCTCTCGATTTGCCTACAATTTATTGTCGTGTTTAAATTCGTCTCCTTCTCGCTGCTTTCCGCCTTGTAACTTTTCATACCACTTCATTTCTCGACCTTCCTTTTCTTGATAATTCTCGTCCTGTTTACTATTCATTGCGTTCCTGTAATTCCCTTCTTTTACATATCCCAAACTACTCTACCTCCTTTTGACTCCGCTCCTTACTGGTGGCTGCTCCTCTATCGTGGAATCATCTGCCCATTCATATACGCCAATCAACTTCCCTGCCGTGCTTCAAACGCCAAATCCGATCCGTTTAAACAATTTATCTGCTTGACTTTTTCATTTTTTGTTAGTGGACTAGTAAGCATGCAGCTTGAACGCATTTGTCACGTTAAATAAATTTGTATTATTATTGTAGAAGTTTTAGCCACGTTGACACAACGAATTGGTATCATGGATTCAACCTTCATATGTTAATTAGAATACGCGGTATTTTTAAGAATGTGTGATTCATACTCTTCGGCAAGTGAAGGGGTAATGCTATTGCAGTTACAGGATTTTATTGCGAAGCAGATAGTTCAATCAAGGATGGAATAGTTTAACAATCGGATATCTGAAGTCAAATCAAACTTTTCCTAGTCATTGCAGCGTGCATACTTATTATCAACTGCTCCGGGTGCTTCAACGTGGCTCAGTGCCCTTCCCCTCATTCGTGAAAGACATCGGCTAACGCCAAACAAATTTCGTGACAGTATAACGACCAGATATGGTTGGGATCCAGAAGACTTGTCATCAAATTGTCTGTGCAATGCTAGCCCTTCTTTGTCACATTTATGGTAGTGTAAGCGTGGGGGACTGCAAATTGTTCGCCATAACGCAATAAGGGACGTTGAAGTGGACAAACTGAGAAAAAAGACTAACAACGTAGCAATAGAACCGTATTTCAGAATATTAGCGAACCTTTGATGTATTCGACAACCACTCGTGAAAGAAAACCGAGGCTCGATATTGTGTGCAATGGATTATATGGAGATCGATTCGAACGGACGTATTTCGACGTTTCAGTATTCAATAGCTTTGCCGCATCGTGATCCACAAAATTTCGATTGCAAAAGATCGGAATATGAAGAAAGAATAGTCGAGGTGGAGAAAAGTACGTTCGTTCCCCTCATTTTATCAGTTTCGAGTGGTCTTGGTCCATGCACGATACCCGTTCTGAATCAGATAGCGCGATTACAATCAGTTAAACATCAAAATCGAACTTATGCTGAATGTCTATACAGATTAAAGCGGGTTTTTGGATTTACGCTTGGCCTTGCTACTTCCCTTTGCATACAAGGATTTTGCTCCGGTTCAGAGAATCTCAGATTCTCTCGCTGTCGAGTTGCCGGGTAAATGATTGCAGCATACCATATGTTCTTTAAATAGAAAATGGAAACGTCCGTGTTCGCGATGGGACTTACATTTTGAGCTTTGTTATTTATAAATTGAATTTTCAAACAAAATTATTACTATTAAAAAATTTTGAATTTGAACTTCCTTGATTACTAACTACTTACAAATACATACAACCCAATTTACAACACAAATTATGAATTCAATCGAACAACTTCAAATCATACACTCCTATTCACAATACAAATTACGACTTCAATCGAACGACTTTAATCGAACGACAACATTCTATTCAATCGAACGACAACTTCAATCGAACGACAACATTCAATCGAACGACAACTTTAATCAAACGACTTCAATCGAACGTCGCTCTTCAACTGTAGAGCGACGCAAGCGAGCGCTTCAATCGAACGACTACCATAGAACGAGGATCACCTTAGAAAACGTTTGAGAAATAATTAACATACAATCGTTGTTGAATTACAATTATAACTGCTACAATAACATAACTGATCACAATACAAACTACAAACGTTCAGTGGAAGAGATATAATTGATTACAAATATAATGTTACGTGGTAAGCCATCTTCAATTCAACTATGCTGCAACTGCAATGACCCTAGTGCCAAGTGTAAAGCATGCAAATGCGTCAAAAGCAAAAAGACGTGTGCAAGTTTCCGGGCATGCAATTGCACGAATCGTAGCATAGAAAATCAACAGGTAATCACTCCCCCAACTAATATGCCTTTGCGATAATGTTGTATCCCGCCAGGCACACACGGTACCTCGAGTACTAATTTTGATTGGTTGCTGCGGAATGATGGGCATTGGTATGTGCACGTATATCAAGAAATTATTAAGTGGCGGCCTAATCTTTTTACTATCCCTATGCGCAATGCTGCCAAAGCAATTGCTGCAAAACTCACTGCTCATAGAAGAATCTGAGAGGTGTCCGTCAATTCTAAAATTGATTTCAGTTTTTTGTCAGATTATTCTGCAAAAGACGAGCCATTGACGTACAAGTGACTGTCGCAAAGTATTGGAAAGAAGATTGAAATGGTGGGACAAGGAAAGTTTGAGGAGCTACTCGAGGAAGCGCGTTTCTTTTAGTCGAGGGGCCTAACTACCAGAGGATACTTAGCAGACAACGATGTCATAAGCACTGTATGGCGCATAATACATGCTGGTAATATCGCCCGAGCTGCTAAACTAGTTCGAAATCAAGGTTCTGTTAATGGTATACTGGATCCTCATGCTAGTCCTTGAGAAGCTTAAACAGTTACATCCAGAATCGTCACCTGTGAACCCTAAATTTGTGCTTAACACTTCACTCGTCAATGTTGGAAAATTCAACCTGTGTGTTTTCATGGAAATTTCAAGCTTTGACATCATACGTTCGGCGAAACAGACAAACGGAAGTGACGGAGCATCAGGAATGACAGCTCAAGCATGGTTTGGGTTGTTGTCAGGATGTTCAAGGGAGTCAACACTACTTGCAGAAAGTTTAGCACGTTTTGCGACAATGTTAGCCTCAAAATCTGTAGAACCATCATGGTTAGAGGCATACTGCGCATGCCGCCTGATTCTAGTAAATAAATGTCCGGAAGTTCGACCAATCGGCGTTGGTGAAGTATTAAGACGGATAGTCGCGAAGGCACAGATGCGTAAAATCAGATCTTTCTTAACCGAAGTATGTGGGATGACTCAATGGTGTGCAGGGAAAAGAAGTGGGACAGAAACGATTATCCACAGAGTGAAATATCTGTTTGACAATAATGCCGACTACTGTGTTATCACCATCAATGCCAAAAATGCGTTTAATTGCTTAAATAGATCCTTATTACTTCGTAACATCAAAATGATTTGCCCATCATTGTCCACACTGTTATAAACACGCACGAATCCAGCGTTATTGTCAGTGATGAATGAAAGTCTCCTCTCGAGTGAGGGGATCACTCAGGGTGACTCCATAGCAATGGCAGCTTATACCGCTGCATCAATGCCGCTGATAAAAGTATTGCAAGCGAGAGTCCCGGAAATATCACAAATGTGGTACGCGGATGATGCAACTCTAATAGGAAAGTGTACGTGTACGGACCTATTACAAGGGTTGGAGATATTGAAATCTGTGAGTCCTTCCTACGGCTTCTATGTGAATAATGCCAAATGTCATTTGCTCGGGAATTGAACCACAAATGATGAAGAGATATGTGCCTTCAAACAAGAAGGTATATGCGTCGACAACGAAGGTATTAAAATCTTGGGCAGCTTTATAGGACCCAAAGTTTCACACTTGGGTGTATTGAGGAAAAGACTGAAGGTTGGATGGATCAGATAGTGTTTCTTAAGTAAATAGCAAAGTACGGCAAACATGTCGCATACGCTTTATTTATAAAATCGACATAATTTCAATGAACATATCTACAACGAACCGTCAATACAAACAGGATGCAGTTCAAAGAATTGTAAGAAATCATATTCGGATCGTTTTTGCCGGACATTGTCGGGTGAATCAGTGAGCATGCTGAGATTCGGAAGATTGCCCAGTTACCAGTAAGATTGGGTGAGTAGGGAATGCGAAATCCTGCAGATGATGTTGAAGATCATTTTCACCGATCAGTTGCAGTGGCAAACAACAATATCCTGAACTCAGATATCGAAACATCAGAACGTACACTCAGTGAGATGATGAAAAGATTCCGGGAAGAGATTGACGAACGTTCACGGAAATCAATGGAACAGGTGTCACAGGCGGCAAATGTGAAATGGAAACTTATTCTTCAGCACGCCTCTTGGCTTGGTGCATCGGCCTGCTTGACAGCCACACCAACTCGGTTGTACAGATCACACCTAAATCAAAAACAATTCCAGGTTGCAATTGCCACCAGGTACAATTTGGTCAGTGAGCCATGCAAAAAATGTAAGTGCGGAGGCAGCATCGAACCCGCACACACGTTGTCCTTCAAAGTGGGTGGTTTCACAATCATACAGCATAATGCTGTTCGAGATATCCTGGGAGATATTATAAAGCAAGCATTCGGAAACGCCGCTGCTGAGGTCGAATTACAACCCGTACCAGAAGAGATGGTCTTCGCTGCAAATTTGACGACACGCGATAGATCTGCCAGGATGGATCTTATATATATGGACTTTAAGCATGGAACGGCGGAGCGGTTACATATAGACGTTTGCGTTTTTAACCATTTTGCTCCTGCGTACGCCATGTCGAGTGAAGTAAATTATGTGTTTTCATATCACGCGACTCGAAAAAATTCGAAATATGCAGAGCGAATCAATAGAATAGAAGGTGACGTTTTCGTACCTGATGTCGTGCCATCTGTTGGTGTTCATGGCATCGAGCTTTAGAGATTGCTAAAAAAGGCAGCTGGCCGTCTTGCCGAGGAATCCGGACAACCATATGGGTTGATTATCACGCAATTGAGAAGGCGGTTTGGCGTTTTCGTTGATAAAAGCCATCTCTTTGCGGAGTTGACTGGATAAGCGTTTTAGGAAGTATGAAGAGAGAATTGTTGACAATTATACAATGCATTGTAATCATTTTTATTAATAATAAATATTTTATTTGAAAAATTAAAAAATTCCGTGGATTCTAGTAAATTAATTACTATAAAAAAAATTAAAAAATATTATTACTGCGATAAATTCTACATTAAATTCTACAATTCTTCATATCGTTGACAATCTCATTTTCCTAGGCTTCCATTTCGACAACCGACTTTCACTTAAACCGTTCGTTAGAGATAAAGTACGCTTATCTACCTTGATTCTCCGCAACCTATAATAAATTCGTAGATTGATGGAATTTGAGGGAGGATCAAATTTGACGAAATTTGATTGATCGAATAATATGGTTCACTCTGTCAAAACAATTTGCCATCTCCACAAACCCGCCAAAGATCGGTCGGTTTGTCAATTCTTGGTTCCCCTGTCGGTTCATTGAGTATGAACAAGAAGCAATCACCCAACATTTAAAAACTTGAGCCTCTTCATCATTCGCCTCGCATCAGTCACTAAGATAGATCCACAAGTCGCTTTTACAGGACTTACCCGTACCATTTAAGCAAAGTGGACGTGCGTACTACGAACGTGTCAATGCTAACCGGTATGGCTAGCTGAATTGTCGAACAATAAAATCAAGCTTTCTACCAGAGATAACAAGAAACTCGTGCGGCGATAAATGTTATACAACCGAGCCCTCTCGTCCTCGTTCGAGTTCAACGAGAACAGGAAGATTTCGATATACCAAAAAAATAGTGACAACAGTTGAAAAAGGTTTGTTCGTACCGTTTATCCTATCGTCGTCAGGTGGACTTGGAAACCGCGCTCGATTTTTAATAAAATCAATCGCTATAGCAAAATCAAGGCAGCCTCATGAGCTACGCTGACATAATATCAAACCTCAAAAGCAGGTTTGTCGTTTGAACGGCCTGTGATTGATCCGTTTGCATACGAGCCCCGAAAAGTGATTTTTCGTGATGACCTCAAATATCGAGTACACAGATTTTGTTAGATGTAGGTGCATGGTAGGTATCTATCATATGATTTAACTAATAATAAAATTTTATTTTATTTTTTTAATAAGCATAATTTATTATTCATTTAATACAATCTTCGGTTCCCTCAAATAGGTCTTTGTGCAATCAATTATGATATTATCATTATTCTGTGATTAGATGCGTGCTTGTAGGAAATACCATATAGGCATGCCACAGCGAGAACGGGGCGATCTTAGACAAACAGAAGAGGATCGAGCAATTGCAAACGAAATTTTTTTTCATAAGTGCCAAAATTTCGGAATATTGCTGTCTTGAGCGCTGCGCCTTAATCGCAGCCAGTGATTTCAGAAATAGTCTCATCTCGTCGCCCATACCACCCGACGTGGAGAAGACGAGAGGCACGAATCTGCTCCGTTCAAGACTCAATGCGTTCACTGTATTTCACCTTTTTTCTTGCTTCATTGTTGGCAAACACGGATGCGGGGACACCACAAGCATACGATTAAGCGTGAATATTAAAGATGATGACATCTAGAAACGTCCGCTCAAATCAATTGCTCTGAAGTCCGAAACATAAAATGTACAAACGTGCACCTCTGTCGCGCGTAGTCGCCCGAGCTTCAAAATCAATATTTCGAAATTTTGGCACTTATGAAAAAAAATTTCGTTTGCAATTGCTCGATCCTCTTCTGTTTGTCTAAGATTGTCCCGTTTTCGCTGTGGCATGCCTGTAGGATTTTAATAAGATTTTATTAATACAAGCATAAATCAGTCAAACATAAATAAGTTTTCTTCTTCATTAATCTACGAACTGAACAGCTTGTCTCCGGACTGCTACGGTCTTCATTCCATTTACGACATCAAATCCATAGGGATCTGAGCCCCCAACCAGTCCAACACGCCGCCTTCCGACTGATCCACCCGGGGTCTTTCATCCCCCCCCGAAGAGTCCAGTCGGTACGGACTATGTAAGGTGAACGCGAGACGAGGAGCTTGAGAAACCTTAGTCTATGTTATGGGTGACGTCCTCTTGAAAAGAAGACTAATCCCAAGATCGCCCAAGTACCCCAGCGGCGCACTTGGGTTTTCTCCCTTTAATGACAGATGTTGGGCCCGTTTCAGAATCCATCTAGCTCACTTCAGGATACGTTTAAGTCTATCCAGGCCAGCTTTCGCTGACCAGTTTACCGTAATGGTGAACCCCAGGTATTTTACTCGATTTGTGAAGGTAGGGAGTGGTTGATTAGTCAGGATGGAAGATAGAGCTGAGAGTGTTAATCTCTTGAGTTTTCTCCTTGTCGCAGGGGCGCCATGAAAGACAACCACATGCGATTTGGAGGGGTTTAAAACAAGGTTGGACATGGGCAGCTGTTCTTTTAATATTGTAAAGAAACGGCTGATGTCAGAGACTACATCTTTGCACCTGCGTCCAGAGAACAGTGATGTGGTATCATCAGCATATACCACAAGATGTTGATC
This sequence comes from Pomphorhynchus laevis, assembly GCA_012934845.2. Lineage (NCBI taxonomy): Eukaryota > Metazoa > Acanthocephala > Palaeacanthocephala > Echinorhynchida > Pomphorhynchidae > Pomphorhynchus > Pomphorhynchus laevis. The sequence goes on along the minus strand of WNNJ02002953.1, from coordinate 83,743 downwards.
GCGTTTGAATTGTTTGTATAGTTCAATGGAAGCAGCAAGATATAAGATTGGAGAAAGTGGGGAGCCTTGAGGCACACCCGTAATAGGGTAGAACTGACGTGCATTAGAGTCGTCTTCATAGAAGAATCGCTTGGTGTACAGCAATATTTCCACCCTGTTAACAATTCTCGCAGGCAATCCGAGGGACCTGAGATAAGTGATATCAAAAGGAATGGAAATGCGGTCAAATGCAGCCGAAAAGTCTAGAAAGACAGCCACAGCAAGCTGATGACTGTTATCTTGACAAAACTGTGGCACTCCACCTATTGCTGAATGGACCGAGCGATCTTTTACGTACCCATGAAAACCTAGTGGGATTAAATTTCGCCTACTTAGATGGTCGCAGATTTTACGCGCAAGCGCTTTTTCTTAAACGGAGATGAGGGAGTTTTGAATTGAAATAGGCCGCAGATCTTTCGGACATGCAATCGGCTTTTTTTAGGTAAAAATACTCGACGGCTAATATTGATGTTAGCAATGTGGGACGGGGATGCTAATAGCATTGTTATGGCTACTTCCTTTCTCTGACTGTCTGTCAAAAGCTGACATACACGAGTGGCGAGACGCATGGGTCCTAGAGGTGCCCGGGAGTGGCCCCCAGGAGTTAAGTGTATCTGTAACAGATAAGTCCCTACTCCTAAAGTCACACCAAGTCGGGATTGGTTGGGGTGATTGAGTGGCTCCATAATTTTGTAGGGATAGTGACTCCTCCAAAACTATATTAAGGTCTATTCTACCAATCTAACCTAATGCTCTATCCTTCCAACATACAAACTTCTCCTTCTTGAATATCTTCCAGAAGGAAGACTGAGAAGGGCTAAGGTGAGAAATACTTGCCTTATCCCTACTCAGCTGGAGCCTATATTTATTGCTCTAGTATTCATTCGAGAGGGCTTGTCTGCCGGAAACAGAGATTTGGAAGGGGTAGCATTTTAGCTAGGACCTTGAGTTCTGTTGGAGTGGGATTGTATATGCGACCTTTATAGGTAGTCGATAGTATCGCGGTAGCTTGCGAAGACAGGTAGGTATTAAATTCGGTCAAACTCTCATTCCCAATACGGGGGAATAGTTGGATAGCTGCCTGACAGAATGCCACCCTGACGGTATCAAAGTGGAACCTTTTCCTCAGCAACGTATCTTCCTCTAACCGCCAACGAATTAAGTTATTAGAGGTGGTCTGAAGTTGGCGCGACTGCTCAGTACAGAAGGGTTTCAACAACCACTTATGGAGCAGTAATATGTCGAGGGGTAAATTATAATTTACTCCTCGATTAGTAGTTGAGCAATGAAAGGTGGAGGATGGTGGTTTGTGAATAATATAGTCGTTCCTGGCTCCGCGGTTTGCTGCATTTATACAACGACCAGTTCTGTCGTTGAAGTCAATTTATCCTGGCTGTATATAAATATGGGCTATGCTTATGCGTTTACCGTTCTTACGAAGTGATATAGCTAAACAAGATAGGGCAAGATAAGAATAGTTAAGAAGGAGGGAAGATCTTAAGGAGCATATAACTAAGGTTAAAAGACCTTGAGATGAGGAGGAGTGAGGAGTTATATACGGAGTGAAGTGGGTGTATATATGCTGAGGGATAAATCAAGTAATGTTCTGGGTGATACGGATAGACCGCGTCTCGTGATTGACTATAATATCTGCATCTCTACCAGATAAGAGGCTAAGGGCAGAAGCACCTCCTGAATTCCACTGAAAGATATTCAGTGAAAAAGGCTCGGGTTTACTCACCATTGTGTTAGATTAGTTGGACGGGGGAAGTCAACCTAGACAGAGCTAGGTGCGGGAAGGTTGATCTTACCAGCACTAGCCCCATCCAGGATCGGAACCCCCAGGTCAATGTCTTCATTTCCCAGGTTTGAGGCGCTGCCTTTCTTCATAAGTAGTTTCCGACTTTTAGAGGGGGAACTGTTTGAGCTGACGCCCCTCTTTTCTTGGAATGTGGCATAGTAGGTTCTGGCGGCAGTGTATTGGAATTAGAAGAGCCCTAGAGAGCCGGTACGCCTTGCAAGGCCGATACAAGGGGTGCAATCATACTCTCCATTTACGCTAAAATAAATCTTTCATTGGAATCGATAAGTTGTATTATGTCTTTATCAGACATTCTACCAGACGATGAGGCCACAGCAGAAAAACCAGTAGGAGGACTCGGAGTTGGTGAAGGATCGGCGAAGGAACGCTGGTAAGTTTTAAAATACTTACAACGGCTAGACCACTGCTGGTGGTCTCCAGAGCAATTACATCAGACTGGGGGAGTCGTGCATTTCGTCCCTACTAGCAGACTATTGCAGGAGTCGGACCCGCACACACCGCATATTCTCTTGGATGAACAAAACGTTCCCCAGTGCCCCCACTGGTGGCATGCATTGCAATGGGGGTACGTCCAATTGTCTTGTTTGATTATTGAGAATCTTAGGTTGTACCCTAGGAAGGGGTTTGATGCCGTTTTAGATTGTATAAGTGCCTGATCAATGTTCGCAGTGCCGAACGCAACTGGAATTTCCTCTCCAGACTTGGACTTGACAGTCCGTACAGATAAAAGTTTAAATGTCTTTTTTAGTGAACACAAATCCTCCTCAAGCAGAGTGGGGAGGAAATTTGAAATTTTGAGCGTAGCCTGGATAGGCTTCAATTGTATTGAACCCAAATGGGTTAGATTTTTAGAGAAATACGAGTCATATTCGTTCATCATATCAGAGTTACAAAAGAAATCTTGATAGTGGTATCGTACATTCTTACTGAGTTATAGACGACTATTACAGTACAGTTTTACGAAATCTCTCAGAAAAAATTTCGTTCCAGAAGCATCGTGAATGATATTATAGCCAAATTTTGTAGTTTAGGTATGGGGGAGTACTCCTGCATCTTTTGAAAACATTGGTAACAATTCACTTACTTTAACGTCTTTATTTACGTTAGAACATGACATTACCATACCTTTTTCAGAAAAATTCGCAGCAAGAACGCTATTGTTTGATAGCTCCGACGTTACTTGCGACATTCGAATCCATTTAACTAATGATAAACTTGTTTTACACAATAACTTCATGTGTTTGAATAAAGCCTTCCCTACACTTCATCTTAGTACAATTCGTTCAAACATTGTACGATGTTTGAACATTCTACGATGGACAAACTCAAGAAACCACTTATTCTCGATATATCGTCTGAAGTAAGATATGGGAATGGCTTCCATGGAAGCTCTAAATTATACGATTTTGATTGTAAGCTGCTTCTCAATAAACGTTTCACTACCAAAATGATTATTAAACAACATTTCCGCGATGTTAAACCTGTCATAGTTCTCTAAAGGCTACGCAGTCCTGAAGATAAGGCAGTAATTGCTGGAAACACGAATAAATTGTTTGATTTCTCCTTTATGAGTCCACGAATGATTAAAAGAAATCAGGGCACAAAACAACAATGGTGATTGATTACAGCCTTACAATTAATTGGTTCACAACCGTGTACGTACTTCCTTTACCCGAAGATCATATCGATAAACTTTATAGTATGCTTGATTTTAAATGTTATATGTTTGTTAGCAACAATTTACTTATTTCAACTGTTCGGGCTTGAAACAGATGCAACAAATGTTGAAAAATTCGATAACGATTACTTCTTAGAAGTGGTGGTTCCAACGTTGAAAATATGGCCTTGCAATAATTAGGTCAGTTCGATATTCGCGGCATTATAAATCCGGCCGTCGCTATATAATTATGACAGTTCAAAGATCAATATCGTTCATTTTGGCCTATATCATATAAGCAAAATAAAATCACATCGGATTGCTCACTGGCAACGAGATTTTCTTGAATTCTCGTTCGATATTTGGTATAAACCAGGTATCAACAACACCATATGTTATGTAAACCAACTAAGTGTCAGCTATGGGTGCCCAACTTCCTAATTCCATTAATTTTTCGCAAGAAGCCGTGCCATTATAGTATTTGGCACTACGTCTTTGGCACTACATAGTCTTTAGCACTACGTATGAGTCCATAATTCGCCATTCGAAAAGTTACTTCTGGTTGCAAGAATAAAGCCACGTTTCCTGATGCTTCCTAGTTACCAGGAAATATAGCCATTCTCTCTTTTCGAGCGGATCTCATTGAATTTCAAGTACCTATTACCTAGTATAAAAAGAACCGGTTTATTATTACTGTCAATGAATTATTGCGATTTTCTTTTGGATTCGCTTGCCGAGAGACATTTTTTGAAGCGGTAATTAAATGCCTGGACTAGATTTTCATTATCATCGGAGTATACAATAATATTCACACAGATCGTTGCTTTTCCTTCACATTGCGCTTTTTTCGGCGTTATCTCACTTTTCACACTTTATTACCTCTCTTTGAATATACATGTCGAGCATTTAAATGAAATGATTTGGAAGGCGATTACTTTGCAAATAGATATCATTGAATATCCTCTTACATGTGGCAATAAGTCCTAGGTCAAGCTTTACAAAATATTAGATCGTTGTTGTGTACTGCTATCAATAGACACATCATAAACGACTATTCAAATTTTAAAGACGAACACTTATAAAAGCGCTGGCTTTTGGTTGGTCGTTTAACTTCGATGGCGTTCTAATATATGATACAGATAATCCCAGAATACCACCAATGGAATTCCGACGATTTAGTATGCAGCATATGCGTCTAAAATACCTTGAATATCATTTCGCCGGGATGCATTCAAGTCAAGTAATAAATAAATGTATTATACCGAATTAATTCAGATGTTTGAATTAAGTAGGATCTACACTTCACACTGTTTTGCGGTTCAACTAAGTGACTGTTAATGACTACACTCTCACATGCTGAAATACTGTAAATTCTGCATACCTAATATCCAAGCATTGTTAAAAAGTTTCCTTCCGGATTACTCAATGTGTCCAACAATCAATTCAATATCTTAGATTTATATTTTGATTTAAATCGAAATGCACATCGACCGTTATCCATTTAGATTTTATTGCTAATAAACAGATAAATCTTAGGGATTTATAAAATACCAAGAACATTAAATATGAGGTTAAGACAGTTCAGGCGACGTGGGAGTAAGTTAACCGATTTCAAATGCATCAACGGACGTCCAAATCCGTTGATTATTAAACGGACTTCTAAGTCCGTTTCAGTCAACTGACTTCTAAGTCCGTTAAAGTCAACTGACTTTTACGTCTGTATGTGGTGTATTTTTTCTATAAAATAATCATGGCCATACGTGCATTTTATTATAAATTGTCTTACGTTCGAGTCTAATATTTTTTCCGAAAATATTTGTCTTGAATTATTTTGCAACGAAAATTACACCTGCTTGTCAATTAATGAAGTTCTGAGTCACCAATCAGGTGAAATTTTCAATGCAAAATTACATAATGATACTAATTGATAGTAAAAACTTTGAATTTAGTGTCTATAAAATCTGGATATAAAACCTGATATTCCAATACAAAATTAGAAATTTTAAATTTCAGATTTAAAAATTGTTAGTGAAATTTTCTGTAAAGCAGAATTTAGACAATAGTTAGACAGAATGGACAAAAGTTGTAGTGAATTTATTAGAAAATGTGCTGAAAAAATGGATAGTCATTTATCCGAAGTCGTTGATTGCATTTGCAATGTCCTTAAGTCAGACTGTGAATGCGCTCCTATGAAAGCAGTCTCTGAATTTACTAAAGAAATGATATACTATAATCTCGAAGGAGGCAAAAAGTTACGTGCCTGTCTATTTCTAGCAACTTACAATTCGCTTCACTGTTGTGGTAATATAAATAATTCAGATTCAAATATGTCAATATGTGAGGAACACGTTAATTCCAAAACGGCATTGTACATGCTAGCGTGGACAATTGAAATGATACAGGCGTCGTTCCTTGTTTCCGATGATTTAATGGATATCTCACAGTATCGAAGAGGGAAGCCGTGTTGGTACATAAAGTTAGCGGAGCGGAACAGAAGATCTCAAACGGAAAGTGACGTACTAGCCGGTATCACTGCATTCAATGATTCATTTCTTCTCTGCCATGGATGTGGTTACCTAATGCATACATACTTTTCGGGAGATGATTTTATACAGATAATGACGGAATTAAATGAAGTGTGTCTACGAACAACCATTGGGCAACAGATTGATATGGATCGGCACAGCAATGATACAGCTTATCAGTATCTTAGAAAAATAAAGTCAATAAATTCCCCGGAAGAACGTGCTGCCCTATTGCTAGATTTAGGGTTGAGATATGATTGTACAGTAAAATATAAAACCTATTTTTACAGCTTTCGTATGCCTATACGGTTGGCATACATTTTGGCAAAATCTTCATTCAAGCTTGATAATATTTGCGATGCTAAATTGCCTGAGTATGAAGTCCTTACAAATCTGGCAGTTCAAATGAGCAGAATGTTCCAAATAAGAGACGATATGATTGATTGGTGTAACGATCTTAGCAACAGTCAAAAATCAAAGCACAGCGATATAATGGAAGGAAAACTGTCATGGCCATTTATTACAAGTATTCGCCGAATAGATGAATTAAACGACACTAACATGTTAGATTTAATCGTGTCAAATTATGGTGGTACATTGGATCAATCACATGTAGTTGTCGAGTTGTATAAAAAACTTCAAATCTACGAGATATACAAACAAGAAATGAGTGACATGAAACAGTCTTTCATGAGCGATTTACGGAAGCTAAATCATACACAGATGGAAACGACACTCTCGATGTTTCTCGAAGGCTTCTGCCTAGCGTCATAATGATTTTAGTTTTATTTCAAAAGTTTTTAATAAATTTTTAATGCATTTTTGATAATCCATAATTGAAAAGTGTAAATAAGTTTTGAAATCTCAAGTTTTGGCAAGATGTAAACATTTGCTTTGTAAATCCCATTTCCAGATATGCATTAGAATATTAGTCTCAAAATGACTGAAATACAGGTGAGACATCCATGACTAAAATACAGTCAGTTTATTATTCCATCTATTCATTTTACCTACATTTATAACTTCTTGCCAACCGTCTTGCCATCGTTACCAACGGTTTCCCAACCAGTACAAACCGCATTTTCATCCCTTCACAGCATTCTTACCCCATAAAGGCAAATACATGTTAATAAATATGTTTCTTGTAAATTTTAATCTCATCTTTACGATATAAATTAAAAGTTGTTTTAATTGATGTTAATTTAATGTTCATGTCTAGATGTCATATTTACGATATAAATTAATAGTAGTTTTAGTTAATGTTAATTTAATGCTCATATCCAGATATATACCTTCTTTATCATTAATATTGGTTTTATTGAGAATGAGGCTACATGGATAAATTTGTAAACTTATTCAATAAAAATTATTAGAGTTAAATACACATCATCAATATATCGAAACATATTTCATATATTGATATAGTTTAGATTTATGTTTTAATAACAGTTATGAACAAATTCATATTCTATAAAGCTTAAAAACATGTCAGCTATAATTGGGCTACTATTACCTGCCATCGGAACACCTTTTATTTGTCTGAATATAGATGTTCCTACTTTTAAATAATTTAGATTTATCAAAATATTTAATGATAATTTTCCATCGGTGTTTACCTTTACAAATCCATTGTATGGATAAAAATGATCTTTATATATTCTATATTTTACGCAGTTATGAACCAATTCATATTCTTAAAATTTCATTATTTAATGTATTATATTTTATATTATATGGTATGCATGAATGCTCATGCAAAAATATGTTTCTTGTAAATTTAAATATGTCATCTTTACGACATAAATTGCAAGTAGTTTTAATTTATGTTAATTTAATGCTCATATCAATATATACTTTCTTTATCGTTAATATTGGTTTATATTATATATATATATTGTTTGATTGAGTTCAAGCTGCGTGCCTGGATCCATAAGGATACGATTATATATTTAATGAAGTGTAGAAAACAGGCAAAGACACTTATGATTTATTTAAACGTTTCGTCCTTTATAGGGACTTCGTCAGTATATTGTAAGTAGTTTAGATTTGAAAGTAAGCAGCCAAGAAAGTTTGAACTTTCTTGGCTGCTTACTTTCAAATCCTCACGACAACCTCACGACAAACTCACGACAAACTCACGACAAACTCATAATAACTCACGCCAACCTCACGCCAACCTCACGCCAACCTCACGACAACCTCACGACAACCTCACGACAACCTCACGACAACCTCACGACAACCTCACGACAACCTCACGACAACCTCACGACAACCTCACGACAACCTCACGACAACCTCACGACAACCTCACGACAACCTCATGCCAAGGGGAAAACCTTCCTCAGAGGTGAAATGTTGTGGTTGCAATGGGCCGAACGCAAAATGTAAATCTTGCAAATGCTGGAAGGCGAGCAAAAAATGTATTAAGTGTGCGGCTGCTAACTGTTCAAATCATGAATTGGGTAAACCGTCTAATTACCAAGGCGTGAGATGTGATTATAGGAATGCAGCTGACAGAGAAGTTCTAAATGAACAAATCAATACTGCCGACGATCATGATCCTAGAACTCTTGAATACGTTGAAACGGTCAGGGAAGCAGAAACAGAGATTAGTATAACTGCTCATCATCAACAACGAGAAATATACATTGTCGATTTTGATATGAATGCGATATATCAAGAAATTATACACTGGTATCCAAATCATATTAAACTACCGGCCTGTAACACGAGCAAGGAATTTATTGACTTACTAGCAGATGCTTTGAAACGTTTAACCGAACAACATCTACCTCGGATAATTCTCTGAAACGATCGACTGTATTATGTCAGTTAATATTACAACGCATAAAGACTCGCAAGATAAGCCAAAGAAAAAATTGAAAGACGTATCAAATTATGGAAGGTGCAACAATTAGGAGATTTATTAAAGGAAGCACGGTACTTGCAAAAGATGAAACAAGATGATTTTCACTCTCGTGCACAACGTCATGCTCCGACCGTCCGGAGGGTAATAAATTTTATCGGAAATGGACATGTAGCAAAAGCATCCAGAATGCTCATGAATGATTCAGGTGGAGTGATACCTTTAGAGGAAATAGTAAACAACAAAACGGTGTTGCAGCACTTGGAAGATATGCACCCAACAGCGTCTGAATGTCTTACGAATTTAAAATTGACTGCTTCAATGGACAGATGTGCTGAACATCACTCAATAAGATTTTTCAGCATGGATCATGAACATATTATAAAAGCTGCAAGGCGAACACATGGTTCGGCAGGTCCCTCAGGAGTCGACTCGGAAGGATGGAGATCGTTTCTTACAGCATTTGGTATGACTTCAAGAAGATTGCGTGCATGATAAGTGAATTCGCCATCAAAATATCCACAGAGCACATTGAATCAAGTAGATTGGATGCGTATACGGTTAGTCGACTTATACCGGTGAACAAGAACCCGGGAGTCCGACCGGTGGGAATTGGGGAAGTGCTACGCAGGATAATAGGCCGAGCAATACTCGAACATATAGGCGATGATTTAACAAATGTATGCGGATCTGTACAGCTATGTGCTGGACAATGCGGAGGGACCGAGATCGCCATACACACAGTTCGATCTTCCTTTTCAGCTTCCCCTGATAATTGCCTTCTGCTGGATGTCAGAAACGCTTTTAACTCTGTTAATAGATCGCTCATCCTCGAAAATATGAAGTACATCTGCCCGTCCTTGAGTATAATTCTGAATAATATATACGCAAAGCCATCACAATTAACAGTCGGTGGGATCCCTTTGAAGTCAGCTGAAGGATTCACTCAAGGAGATCATCTATCGATGGCAGCCTTTGCTGCCGCGTCCTTACCGTTTATCGAAAAGCTGAGACAAAATTCTCCTAGTGCTCAGCACTATTGGTATGCAGATGATGCTGCTTGCGTAGGAAAGGCAGAAGATTTAGTAAAGGTGTGGGAGCTAGTAAAACGATATGGACCAGCTTACGGATACAATGTAAATCCGGAAAAGTGTGTAATTTTAACACGAGAAAATATTGGAGATACAAATCTTTTTGAGGAAACTGGATTACAGATCCGAACAGATGGAGTCAAATACCTAGGCAGTTACATCGGAACGAACAACTATGTTGAACATCAAGTGATGGAAAAAATTAGAGAATTCAAGACGGACGTATCAAAACTAGACGATCTAATTACGGAGAATACTTATGCGGCGTATCTTAAGTTAAATAGAGTTTTCCAACACCAATAGACATATTTGAAGAGAACATGCGAGACAAAGATTGAATGGTTTAAACCTCTAGAAAATAAATTATTTCAAAACACAATTACTCGGATACTTGGTATAGAAACTATGAATGAAGAATCTAAATCAATAATTCATCTACCATATTTCCTAGGAGGTTTGGGATTAATGAACCCAGCTGCGGAAGGCGAGAATGAATATCGGGTTTCATACTCGATGTGCAAACCAAGCATCGATGGACTGAGAGGAAACGAACTACGTAATAAACAAAAAATTTACAAAATGAAGCGCATGATCAGAATAAGATTAAACAAAAGCTGGATCAACTCAAAATTATTGATTCATCGGAACGAGATCTTAGAACAATATTAAGAAACGCAAGTGTCAAAGGAGCCTCGGCTTGGCTTACTTCACGAACTTATACGGATAACAGACTTCTGAATTCACAAGAGTTTGAAGATGCGATAGCAGTGCGATATGCATGGGAGCCTAAAACCCTAACTGGCTTTTGCACATGTGGTACGGATTTAAATGTAACACATGCATTGTCGTGTACATGTGAAGGTCTCAATTACATTAGACATAATATAGTAGTCGATGAAATTATCAAACCGTTAAACGGGATCTGTAAACTGGTGACAAAGGAACCTATATTACAGCCAGTTCCGCATTCTATAGATTTTGACAGATCGACTACTACGAAAGATAGAGAGGCCAGAGCTGACATTTGTTGCAATGGGCTATATGGGAATATCTGGGGGCGATCCTATATGGACGTGTGTGTCTTCAACAATTTAGCACCTTCATATTCCTTAGAGCGCATGACTGATCCATTTACATACCACGAAAGTCGAAAAAACGCAAAGTACGCAGAAAGAATTACAAGAATTGAGCAAGCGGCATTCCACCCGATGATTTTCTCGACAGTTGGAGGAATAGGTCCTGTAGCAAACAGTGTGATTAAGCGGATTGCCACTAGACAAGCAGAAAAAGACGTAAATAGGTATGATGACTGTATAAGAAGAATAAGAACAAACATTTCGATATCTATTGCAAAATCAGTGTCTGTGACGCTAAGGAGGAGAAATTATAAAAGTATTAATCACAACTGAGTAATAAGGATTATAACGAAGATATATGGACAAAGATATTATATTCTGACATTTATAAGACCCATTTGAGGGTGACTACTAATTTGTTAATAATATTTTGAATTATTGAAAAAAAATATTTATACTCTTTTAAAAAAAATTATTGTACAATTATATTATTTTATATTACAATAACTGTCTATTATACAACTTCGCCTATTATAGTCGTTAATCAATCTTTGATTTATTGAACATATGATATCTTTAGAAAAACTTTTTATATTTACATAATGATCTTTCAGCTTATTATCTCTGAAAAGTTTTTATAATATTTCTAATTGTTCATAAATATATTTATCTTTTTTAATATTTTTAACTCTATTTTTTCTGTTCCTTTTATCACCATGACTTCTTGGTTTGCGTTTAACCGGATTATTATAATATAGTTGTTTATTATGTATTATACTACTTCTGCCAATTCTTTGTACCACGTCATTCAATCCTGATGGCCACATGGAATTAAGCGTTTTAATCCAAAATGATCTCTGTCTAATAGTTTTTGATTTAATATTGCAATATTTTCTTCAACAATATGTTCTAAAATAAATAATTTACAGTTTTTAATATCATGTCCTATTAATCTCATATGTTTATGAAATATAGTTTGACTATTATGCTGTATATTATATATGTGTTGCCTAAACCTAGTTTTTAACATTTGATATGTTTTTCCTATATATTGCAATCCACATGTACATTGTATTAGATACACTACACCTGCGGTATTGCAGTTACAATTATTATTAATATTTAATGAAAAACATTTGTTTGTCGTATTACTTACGATACAATTATTATTATTTATAACATCACAAACTTTGCAATCTTTTCTGTTACATTCAAAATATGCAAAATTAAAATTGTTAGATTTTACGTGTGTTTCTAATCTGGTTGTTTACATGTAATTTTTGCCAAGTCATAATATTTAACTGTGTTCTATCGAATTCTAGTTGTTTTTTAATTCGAGATTTTAAGTAAATGCCTAACTGACATTATTTTGATATTAACAATTATATCGTAATCACCTATAATTACTGTAATACTGGATTAGTATATCTGAAGGAACAAGGTAAGTCTTTATTCTACTTTAAATTATCAAAAGCATTAAATAAAATGATTCAAATAGCCCCTTTCCTTCATCAATTTTCCATCTTTGCACTTCTTTCCTCATTCCCATTAACTTTATTCAATTCCTTTATAATAAATTCCATTTCTTAGTAAAACCGTTCAATGGAACGGTTTTTATTTTAATTGCACGTTTATTGTTTTAATTGACATACATGTCTAGAGAAGAACTTGCGACAATCTGCCATACGGTTGTGAAACCTCAAAGCCATCCTTAGCATTTTTCATTAGAGAACTTTGTATAATCTGATATTATTAAACTCAGAGGATTTACAACCTCCATTTTCGTAAAGAACTCGCAGATCAACTATTCTAATAGTTTGATAAACAACCACGATTTTCTATAAAGAGTACTAATTATTATCATGCTTAATGGTTTAAACTCTTGATTCAATTATTTCGATAGTTGATTTTGCAAATTAATTACCTACTTTCATCCCTTTATTACATCGACCAGGATATGATTTACGATAGTTTTTTATTTTTCATTTAGTGCATTGATATATGTGTGCAGACTTCAAACTCCATTATCTTCCTTGACCTTATAGTATACATTGAGCATTTCGCAACAAATTACCTTAACTTTCATCGTCCTTCTAGCTTAGCATTAAATGATTCCCTTTATCTAGGGAATTAATTCCCTTTAATTTAAATGTAATTTTTAAAATAAAGACAATATAATTTTCTTAGAAATAAAAGTTACGATGCCCACACAAAATTTTACAATAAAATTACTGGCTAAGTAAACATTCCCAAAGAAAATAACAAGATGATTGTACAAATTGCGAGAGTGAGTCGGTAGTTGACACCAAATTGTCTCCTTTGTATGCTATCAAAACGTTCTAAAATGAATTAACATAGCAGTAGTGTGTAATGAAACTAGGCAAAAACAATAAAGTAGCTTAAAATTTATTAAAAATAAATTTAAAATAAATTTTAATATTTTTAATTTTATTTATTGGAATAAATTAAAATAAATACCGTCTAGTATAATGTAGATATAACTCTATACCTAATATTATAAGAGATTTTTATGAACGTTTAAAAATAAATTTTTTGATTATACTGAAATAGTGTTTTATACCAGCTTTAATTTCGATCACATTACAATATTTAAAAAAATGAGCAGACAATCACTGAGAACAAATTATTTTTGTCGTTGTACATAGAACAAACTACCAGAATTAGTCAAGTTAAGGATTTACTAATTAAATATACTATCCTCAAAACTATTGATATTTGAAATACATAGCTTTAAATTTCAATTATAAGTTGAATTAATAAAACTATTACTTTTTATAAATTACTATATAAATTAAAAGTAGTTTTTATTGATGTGAATTTAATGTTTATATCTAAATATATACCTTCTTTATCATTATACTTTGTTTTATTCTAAAACAAAGTATATTATTTATTATCCATCCATAAAAATTTGGCACTTAAGAGTTTAAATTTATTCTTTATATTATTGTGTTGATTTATATATTTAAGTATTTTCTGTTTAATTACATTTTTATAGTAACCTAGTTTAAAATATGTATCTATTAAATTATTTAAATGATTTTGAAGAAAGCCAATATCATTACATATTGTTGCAATTCTTAAAATTTCATTATTTAATGTATTATATTTTATATCAAATGGTATGCATGAATGTTCATGCAAAAATATGTTTCTTGTATATTTAAATATGTCATCTTTACGATATAAATAAAAATCATTTTTAATTGATGTTAATTTAATGCTCATATCCAGATATATACCTTCTTTATCATTAATATTGGTTTTATTAAGAATGAGGCTACATGGATAAATTTGTAAACTTATTAAGTAAAAATTATTAGAGTTAAATACACATATCATCAATAAATCGAAACATATATTTCATATCTTGATATAGTTTAGATTTATGTTTTAATAACAGTTATGAACAAATCCATACTCTATAAAGCTTAAAAACAAGTCAGCTATAATTGGGCTACTATTACCTGCCATTGGAATACATTTTATTTATCTAAATATAGATGTCCCTATCTTAAATTATTTGGATCTATCAAAATATATAAGGATTCTATTAATTCAATTGTATCTATATATTTATATTTAAAATAAGTAAGCCACAATAAGACAACTAAAATACCCTTTATTTGTCTAAATATAGATGTTTATACTTTTAATCTTACTCTTGATCTTTATCAATCTATATTTACTCGATGGTTTAATTTTTGTTGAATATGCGTTATAGTCATTGTAACATATGACTTATCTTTTGGCTTATGAATTATCTTTTTCCGAATATAAGATTAATTAATTTCACTAACGCTTCTTTAATATCTACTAAATCTAGATTTGTATAAAGCGTACTAAAATCGTATGTATTTATATTTTGAAAATTTATTCCTTTTGTCTGTTCTAAAAATTCTTTTGTAGAATTAATACTGAAATAGTGTTTTATACCAGTATTAATTTCGATTACCTTGCAATATTTTTTAAAATGTGCTTTAATTACTTTAAGTATTTTATTCATATAGACAGAAAGTGGTTTTAATGTACATTTAAACGCACTACATATGAACCCAGGTTTTATTGGACTTTTATGTAATTTTGTAATCCAATATAATATAGGTGTAGTTTTATTATCTAATTCAACCTTTATACCCTTTTTATCCATTATAGAACAGTGACTTGTAATAATTGTTTCTAAACTCAACTCACTACGTTCATATGTTGGATTTACATTTAAATCATTAGAATTAATCTCTTTTATTAGTATATCATAATAAAGCTTTTTGCATATGAAGACAAAGTTATTACTAGCTTTATCAATAGTTGTTATTATATAGTTATCCTTTAATTTAGTAAGTTATGTATACATATCTTTATTAATTTTATCTTTCCTTTTATAATTGTTTCTTATTTTAATTTTCTTTTAAATTTCATCAAATATATAATCTTTGAAAATTTTAATCTTAGATGTATTTAAGCTTTTACTATTAACCAGCTTACCAAAGTAAGAATTTATGTCATCGTTGTAAATTTTATTTTTATTGATTTTTTTAAATTATTTAGTTTATATTTGTACCCTTTTAAAAGTCTTTTCTCAATGTTCTATTAATTCTAGATTATAATACATATATGTCACAGTTTATTGACCTAATACCAGTTTTGAATTTGAATTAAATATAACAATATCACAAATTCGCAGACTAAATGTTTTTAATCGATAAGTAATTGATCACTAAACGATAATTATATTACGATTCATGCTTAAAATACGGAACAACAAAGCTTACCAAGTAATTACAGTTCTTGTCTGATTTTAACAGAATGAACGAGTTGATTGATGAATCGCTATTATCTAGTGACGGTTGACTTATTTCGGATGCACCCGATGTGTTGGTCGAGTATACATTGATTGAACGCTTAAGTTCAAGATAATCACCTGGCGTAAATATGGCAACATATATGCGTTGATCTGTGCTGAATACACGAGTGCAGTCATTCTTGATGGAACAAACGAATTTTAGAAATCGCTGTATGTGCTGACTTGAAAGTCGTGAAAAGAAACTAAATCTACTGTCTACAAACGATATATCCTCTGTATTAATAAGCAGTAAAAGCTGTTCAAATTCTTGCGGTTGTAAAGGACCGACAAGCTAAAAATAATTTTTTTATTTATTCAAAAGCGTTAGACAAAATATATATAAGAATATATAAGAAGATATATTATATTGTAATATAATATAAAATATTTTATTATAAAGATATAATATATTATAAAATATATAAAGATATAAAGATATTTGCGCAATGATATATATATTATAGTTTTTAATTGTGCAAATTATTTAATTTTAAAACATTTTAAATTTGCAAATGCTAGATATTTAAATTGTAATAAATGTTTTATTCCATTTACAAAAGATAAGTTCATTCCGTAGAAATCACTCATTTCTAAAATATTACTTGCTATAAAATAGATAATATATTTCTAATATAATTCATTTATAATATTATAGTTGAAAAAACGTTAACTGTTTGCTAATAATTAAATAACAAATAATTATTATATAAATTGAAAATTTAAATTAGACGACCTATAAAAATAAAAATTAGAGGTTATCAGGAGAAACTTCTATGTAATCAGGTTTCGGCCCCTATTCCTAGACTCATCATAGAAGAGGGGGTAAATACATAATAATGACGTATTTCATATGATGGAATTAAATTATTTAGTGTATCTTATTCTAATACAAAGCAGTTTGTTTATTATCCATACAAATTTTCCGATTAACAGTTTAAATTTATTTAAACTAAATAAATTTATTTATTCAAAAGGATTATATAGCACCTGCATATAATCACGTACATATAATTTTACATATAATTACATTAATTTTTTAATTCAAACAAACGAATAGAGCAATAATCAATATTAATGAGCAAATAAACGTTTAGAGTAATGTTAATTAATAGAATTAATAAGCTCATCCATAGAATTAATATGTTTACCTAAAATAGCTCGTATTGTCAAATAGCTTGTCAAATTGCACTATTTATTAATAACAAATGGTTATGCAAGTGTTCAATTGCTCATCAAACAGAGTAATAAAACAAATGACATCTATCAGCTTTCCATTGCAGTTGTGCGAAATTAAAAGAAACTAACGAGTTGTATGTGAGTTACATATTATCACTACATATCTGTTGAATATCACCACATCGGACTGTTTCTCCCAGTAAGACAACAATTACGTGTAGCAGATCTGTCGCTACTGCTGAACTATCACGACTAAAACTCATTCATATCAAATTATGTAAAATGCTAATGGAATTTTACGAAATTGTAAACGATGCGTAAGTTCTTAAGATAAATATAGCGGTGATAAGCGCTTTGTGAAAGCGTTTTCACAAAATATCCTCACTAACTAAATAAAATGCATTTCTTATTGCTCGCTGTTTGCTGTTTCGGATTAGCTGCTTCCAAGCAGGTGTGCATTTACAATAACGTAGCAGAAATAAAGGAATCTTTAAATTCCGATGGCCTTTACGAATTCAGTGAGAAAGAATATAACAGTATAATAAGAGATTCAGCCGGTGTTACAGGCTTGAAATCAGATTATTACATCATAGGGAGTAGCAAACTGAGCAATGCCCAGAATAAGATTGTCTTTTATATGGATCCAACGTGTTCGTCCGCGAATGTAATAACAACAAAAGACTGCACTTACTTAAAAGGTATATTAATCGATGCTGACAGGAATTTAGTTCAAAGTGTAGACAACCAACGATTTTTATATGTCCCGTTAAGTAATCTACAATATACAAGCGTACCAGATCACAACAGAGGTATATTCAAAGTGTTTTTTAACGAAAGTCCAAGTAACAAAGCGTATTTCTCATACTATTCTACGGCTATAAACTGGAATACCGAGCATTTGCTGGATATCACTACATCATCGCAAATTCAAAATCAAATTCTAAGAACATTCGCAATTATAAATAATGAAAACGATGTAACCTTAAGGTCAGAAGGATTGCGATTAGTAAGCACGCCTTTAGACTTGAGCTCTACGATTCGCCAACGTCCAATGCCATATATGGCAGCGATGGTAGCGGAAAGCGCATATGGTGGCGGATTCGCAGGCTCCGAACCTATTCAGAGTGAAGCCCTAAGTATTTTACAGTATAATTATCCGTCTACCATTATTTCAATACCACCGTATTCTTTCATGAAAGTAACTCTTGCCGAAAGCTTAGCGACAGTGTTTAGATACGGATCACTTAAGTTGTACGGTAATGAAGGATTTCAAAAAGGTAATTGTGATAAGATAATTAGGATGGCAGTAAACAAAGAAGTGCCAGAAGGTAATCTTCTGATACGGGAAAACGGTATTACAATCGCTACAAGCAAGCTTGGTCAGACCGTGAAAGGTAAAGAAATAGATTTGAACCTAGGAATCGAACCAACGTTAATCTACAAAACGGAAACTTCATACAAAGATACAGATAAGGATGGACTGAGCAAACATGTTTTAACTATTTTTAAAATCGATAATTACGCCGATTTTAATCAAAATATTGAAATAACCATAACTCAATCATTGGGTTCTATCAGCAGTGTTAACTTAGATTCTAATGTTCTCAGAGTTCAAGAGCAGAACCCGAAGCAAATTATCTTAGATGGACAGATCATAGCACAAGGTAAACAAGTGATTAAGTTAAAGTACGTATTGACATTTGTAAAGCCGATAAAGTCACCCGATCGATCATACTACACTTAAAAATGAACCACAAGTAGAAACTATATATTCAGTATAAACCAATTTCAATAAAACAAGCAAATCTAATTAACGTACTTTAAAATAATAAAAATATTTAATTTTTTTAAAACCTTTTTGTTCAAATATTTGTAACGATCTTTAGCAAAGGGATAATTAAGTAAGTGATCTTTACTCAAGCAATCTTCCTGGATCACTAAAGTATAGCGATATACTAGATCACTTAAGAGTATAGCGATCTTACTAACGATGTATGATATCCGTTTTTTATTTTTATACTCGCTTTATACCACGAAATGTATAATAATATGGTTTTTTAATAAAATTAAACAAGGGAATAAAAAAGTCACAAAAAATAAATAAATCATACAGGCAGAAAACGCAAGAAGCAGCCAGGAACTTCATAGTAGTCTTCCATCTAAGTTACAGCCTCAAATCCAGAGGAATCTGAGCCCTCCAGCCAATACAACACACCGCTCTACGACTAAACCACCCGGGGTCTTTCACCCCTCGAAAAGTCCAATCGAAGCGGACTATGCTAAGTAAACGAGAGACGAAGAGCTTGAGAAACCTTAGCCTTTGCTCTGGGAGACGTCCTCTAGAAAAGAAGACTAATCCCAAGATAGCCCAAGTGCCCCAGAGGCGCACCTGGGTTTTCCCTTTTAATGACATATGCTGGGCCAGTTTCAGGGCCCACCTAGCTCTCTTCCAGATATGTTTAAGTCTATCCAGGTCAGCTTTCGCCGACCAGTTCACCGTAACGGTGAACCCCAGGTATTTTACTCGATTCGTTAAGACAGGGAGGGGCTGATTAGTCAATTTGGACGAGAGCGCAGAGACTGCTAATATCTTAAGTTTTCGCTTTGTTGCAGGGGTGCCATGAAAGACAACCACCTGCGATTTGGCGGTGTTTAAAATAAGATTGGACTTGGGTAACTGGTCTTTTAATCTTGAAAAGAAACGGCTGATGTCCGAGACTACGTCTTTGCACCTGCGTCCAGAGAACAGGGCTGTGGTATCATCAGCGTATGCCACAAGACGTTGTTCGCGTTTAAATATTTTAAAGAGTTTAATCGAGGAAGCAAGAAACAAGATAGAAGAGAGGATCCTTGGGAACACCCGTAATAGGGTAGAACTGACGAGCATCAGGGTCGTTCTCATAAAAGAATCGTTGGGTGTACAACAGTATCTCCACCCTGTTAACAATTCTCACAGGAAACCCGAGGGACCTGAGAGAAGAGATAACAAAGGGAATGGAGATGCTGTCAAATGCAGCAGAAAAGTCAAGGAAAACAGCTACAGCGAGTTGATGACATTTTTCTTGACAGAACTGATGCACTTCACCTACTGCTGAATGGACCGGGCGACCTTTGACGAACTTATGGAAACTTAATGGGATTAAATTTCGCCTATTCAGATGATCGCGGATTCTACGGCAAGCACTTTTTCGTAGATGGAGATGAGGGAATTTTGAATCAAAATGGGCCACAGGTTTTAGAACATGATACCGGATTGTTCTTTGGTAAAAATATTCGTCTACCAATGTTGATGCCGGCAACATCGGATGGGGCGGCTAAAAACATTGTGACGGCTACTTCTCTTCTTTCTTCAACTGTCAAGAGCTGACAGACACGAGAAGATAGTGGAGCGATGGATTTGGAGGTGACCGGAAATGGACCCAGGAGTTAAGGATATTTGAGACAGATAGATCCCTACTACTAAAGTCTCCCCAAGGCGAGATTGGTTGAGGAGATTGAGTAGCTCCATAATTATGTAGGGATAGTGACTCCTCCAAAACTTTGTCAATACCTATTTTTCTAATCCAGCCCAAAGCTCTATCCTTCCAACATACAACCTTCTCCTTCTCTAATATCTTACAGAAGGAAATCTGAACTGGATTAAGGAAAGCAATGCTTGCCCTATCCTTACCCAGTTGGAACCTATATCTAGTGCTCCAATATTCTTTCGAGAGAATTTGCCTGGCAGAAATAGAGAGATTGAGAAGACGGAGCATATACGCTAAGGTCTTGAGTTTTGTCGGAGTGGGACTGAAAATACGACCTTTGTAGGTAGTCGAAAGTATAACGGTAGCTTGCGAAGAGAGGTAGGAATTAAATTCGGTTAGACTCTCATTACCAATTCGGAGGAAGCGTTGGATAGCTGCCTGAAAGAAAGCTACTCTGATTGGATCAAAGTGGAATCTCCTTCGAAGCAGCGTATCCTCTTCTAACCGCCAGCGAATCAGGTCATGAGAGGTAAACAGATGTTGTCTCGGCTGCTCGTGCAGTGGGGTTTCAACAACCACCTCTCATAATGCAGTAATACGTCGAGGAGTAAATTCGTTAATGTGCAATGAAAGGTGGGAGACGGTGGTTTGTGAATAAGATAACCTTTCCTGGCTCTGCGGAGTGCTGCATTAATCCAACGATCAGTTCTGTCGTTGAAATCACCATGTACCATGTCATATCCGCTATCAATAATCCTATCCAGGAGGTCACGGTTCTTGTGAATTTCCCCCGGACGGATATTATATTGGCTAGACTGAGGCGTTTACTGTTGTTACAGAGTGAAACCACTAAAAAGATAAGGCTGGACAAGAATAGTTGAGTAGAAGGGACGATCTTAAGGAACATTTAACCAGGGTCAAGAGTCTTTGAGATGAAGATGAGTGAGAGGGTTATGTACGGAGTATAGTGGGAACAAATGTGCTTAGGGATAAATCGTGTAATGTCCTGAAGGATACGGATAGACCGCGTCTCCTGAAGGACTATAACATCTGCATCTCTACCAGATAGAAGTCTAAGGGCAGAATCTCCTTTCGAATTCCACTTAAGAATATTAAGTGAAAAAGGCTCACGAGTACTCTGCATTGTGTTAGCTGGGTGGGATTGCCTAATCCCTAGACAGAGCTAGGGGTGGAAAGGTTTCCCTTCCCGTCACCAACTCCGTCCTGGGAGAGCATTTGCCCACCGGCATTGTCTTCATTTCCCATTGAGGCGCTTTTGTTCTTTGCTTTCTGGAGTTTTCCGATCTTGATCTTCGCTTTCGAGAATTTCATGGGAAGAGTACAATGCCGAAAGTATACCAGCCGCAATACTTTCCATCTGTTTTAGTATGGATCGTTTATTAGAATCAATAATATAAAAGATATCCTTGTCGGACATTCTTGAAGCTACTGTGGAGAAGCTTGCATCATCCTTCTTAATTTAAGCCGGTTGAGAAAACTTCATCCTATAGTTCTTAAAGACGGAACATTTGTGGGACCAAGCTGGGTTGTCACCGGCCCAGTTAGAACATAAGAAAGGAGCTTCGCATTTCGTTCCATCAACTAAGCTTTGACATGAATCAATGCTACATACTCTACAGAATTTTTTGTTTGGGCAACTAGAGCCCCACTGCCCCCATTGATGGCATACATTGTAGTTGTGGTAAGTGAGATCGTCTGCATCAAGTACGGTAAAATTAAGATTGTATGCGAGAATTGGATTAAACACGGAGTTCGCGAGAATTTCTCCATGATCCACCGACGACGAACAAAAGCAATTGATAAAATAAAACCATTTTTACTCTTAACAGGTTGGAAACTTGATAATTTGTATACTCGTTTGAGTGATTTTACATCTTTATCCTCTAAGTGCGGAAGTATATTATTAATTTTTAAAGAGGCCTGAATCGGTTTGTACTGTAACGTACCAAATTGCTTTAAATTTGAGATAAAGAATCCTTCATACTCCTTCGCTAAATCGCATGTAGCGAAGGAAATCTTAATTTCCGATTCATGAAGTCTAACATAATTAAAAATAACTTGATCATAGAAAAATATTAAATAACTTGTGCCTTTCTTGTGGCTGGGTTAAAGATAAAACAACCAAATTCTTCAATTTGGGGATTGGGGAGTAGCCCCGCTCTCGGCTGATTAACAGACAATAAATCACTTACTTATTTGTCTTGAATATCAGAAAAAAATCGTTGGAATACCTATTGAAATAGCCATTTTGCTTGAATTATCACTTATCTTTGAAGCACCGAGTGTACTTACTTGTTCACACATGTTTTGATAAAAATGATATTTCACCACGAAATGTGGTCAGTAAGTACAAATCACAACTAGTCACATAGTGTCAGTGGCAAAACGGCACTGCAATTTCTCAGTGTTGCATTAATGATTAACGGAATGAAATTAACTCAATTGCTTTTAACATTTAGATGGTAATTTGTGGAGTGATACAGTTGATAGTTATTGATATTTGATCACTGTCAGTGATCAAGCTTTTTGATATATTTAATTCTTGGGTGAGAATTTGGACTTATGAAAATACAGTATGCCTTCGATTCATTCAGAATGACCTTCTTTCAAGCGGTTACCAATCATTTTATTTTAATAAGTGAACTGAGTTTGACTCAATTAAATAACATTCAATCATAGTACATTCTTACGATTTTATATAAAAGTCATTTATACAGTTCCAACATAAAACACACTTAATTTGATTGAAGGACATTCTATCAAGTGATATTCTATAAATTAGAGACTATATATACACAAATAGCTAATAATAAGTCCAATAATCCTCATTCTTTCGGAATAGTTCAATTGTATGGATTAATCATGCTGACAAAGACACTTGGAAAACAATGCATTTTGACTTAAAAGAAAGTTGTCAACTATAAACTATTTGAAAACTTGTTTGGGAGGACTACAATCAGCCACTACAAAATTTGTAATTTTAAATCACCGACGATAAGCAGAGAATAATTCTAGAAAACGAACATGATTATCCCCTAAATTATCGACTTGAGGAATGCGACTAAGAATCAACATCACGGATGTTTTGAGAATCTTAAAATACTCCAATACTGAAGCGAAAATTTGAATCTAAAATAATTCAATTATTTTCAAATTTTTATTAAATAATTAAATAAATTAAATAAATTAAATTATTTATTTAATTAAATATTTAATTATTTGATTAATAAATAAAATAATTATAAAGCTTTTTCATCAGTATAACTTAGTGTGCTAAGCACAAGTCCATACAATCAGTGTATATCTTGTTTCCATCCAAGCAAAAGAGCTGAAACCCAGATAAAGAACCTGACTTATATTTAAGTTTCTTGTAAAATTATTTTAGATAATCCCGCATGTTTGTAAAAAAATAGATCAATCCCCCCCCATCTCAGATATTAAAATAATCCGTTTATTTCAAGGGGAACAAATGATTATTATCTTTTGTGACATAAAATGTGTACTACTTGATAACCAGCAAAAGTTTACTTTATTTGGCACTGAAATTAGCAATTTCAAAATATTCTGAATGCATGGCATAAATATTTAATTATCAAACTCTCTTATGATACAAAAGCCACACTTTAGATTATATTATAGATAATATTATTAATTATATTTAATATAAAATTATTAATATAAATTAAAAATTACTTAAAATCGAGCTATTTATAAATTAGTTACGATCGAGTGTACAACCAAAATATATGATTAAATTATATAATTTATCTATTGCTAATAAAATAAAAGTATTTTATATCAGAAATTATGTTAGAATCTGGTGGACTGTTATCTTAACAATATCTGATTTTTAAAAGGTGTTTATGTGAATAATCGCTTTTATAATTGATTAAATCTATTAAATCGGTTACAATGTACATTTAAAAGATGCATTAACTTTGAATCCGTTAAAAATGGAATATCTATTTACAATTCGCCAAAATCACAGATAATTTGGATTACACGACTTTTAGTGGTATCTCAACCAGTATTTTGTGGATACTGCATTTATACGAATCGTTTATTGCGATCAATGCGTAATGAAGACATTGACCAGAACAAATTAAATGTTATTGCTAAATTACACAATTCTGCGAGTTCAGGAAGATTAAATTTTGTTGATGTATTACTTTTTATATCAGGTTTGTTTAATATATTTGATCTAATTATTTTTGGATTATAAACATTTATTAAAATTAAATGATTTTGATCTACTTATTAAATATAGAATTTTGGAGCAGAATTAATCAAAATATAAATTTATTTTTATATTAAAGTAGTAGTTTATTAATTAAAGCTAAATCTTTAAGTTAGATTCAACATTCAACTTCTGCTGAACTGTTATCTCAGCAATATCTGATTTTTAAAAGGTATGCTGTTTACTAATGTTTTAATTATTGACTGAACAAATTAATATATATATATATATATATATAACACTATATATATGCAGCCACTATCTAAAAACCCATATATATTGTATTTTGTTGCCTTGATGATGATATTAATAGACTATCAAAAATTCGACTAGATTTAACAAAAAATAGTATACTCTCTTCTGTTCAATAATAAAAATGATATAATGGACACAATTTCAAATACTTAAATCTCATTCTAAAAGTTATGGTTTATCTTACGTGCTGATTGCTATCTGTCCTTTTGGCCTGACTAGAATTTTTCTGTCTATTGTCACTACGGAATAGGCGTTCCCATAAAATATCACGCATACATGACTGATCTGCATGTTGTATCATATCACCGAAAATTTGCCTAAGGTAGGACAATATTGAAACAATAATTCATGGCAGAAAAACTAGTTTAATTATAATGACAACCTTTGATTTTTTAAACTTTATTTAAAGGAGTTGACCATTTGTTGGAATATCAAATACCTAGTTACTATAAACTCAAGATAATATCAATAATCTTACGCCAGTGAATGTTTATCAATTCAGTTCGACTGCAAGTCGTTCCTAATTTGATTTATTGGTATATTTATATTTTGAATTTTTAGATTGGATTTAATCTCAAAAACTTTTATTTTTTATGATTTTATGAACTCATACAATTATATTAAATATGGAAATTAAAAATGTTTCAAAAATTTTAATTTAGTTGTACATTTTAAAATTAAAAAAACTATTAATAATTAAAAATTTTAAAAATTAATTAATATTTTTTTATAATTATAAATACTTTTACAATAATGATACTTTTACAATTACTTTTATATTTTAAAATAATATCTAAATAAAATAATTACTTCTTTAAAAAATAACAAAATAAAAGAATTATTTTTATAATTCAACAAATTATTAAAAAGAAATATTATTATTAAACAAATTATTTAAAAATAATTAAAATAAAATACCTTTTTCCATTTAAACTATTATCATCCAAGAAACCGCGAAGTTTTATTAGTCAAGATTTTTTATTCGCTAAAGTTATATTATTATTTACTATTAATAATTTATTATTATTTCAAATTATGTAGCTTCTATATGAAATTAAAAGTAATCTTATTATTTGACCAATGTATCAATATTTTTTATTAATGAAATTTTGAATAAAATGATTAAAGAAATAAAAATTTGGTGATACATTCGTTAAAACGTGTCTTTGACGCTTGTTCAATTAAAGTAAACCTTGAATTTGGCAAAATGTACTACCTGGAAATAAATGCTTTCTAAACTACGTACCGATAGTATCCAATTTCATTGCGTAAATACTTTCCCAGACGAATAATTACTTCTTCATCTTGTGCACCAACCAAATAGCTTGAGTATGGGGCCAAAATCCCTCTCACACCACTAACTTTAGTTACATTTGATTTTACTGTGAGGTACTGATTTTTCCAGAATTCTTTAAAAATCAAAACTTAGAAGAAACTTGAAAATATTTATTGTCGTTTAAAACATATAACTTTTAAAATAAGAGTTATAATTACCTGTAGGTTTCTTTTCTGGTTCTTCTTGTATAATTGATTCCGTTATAAACTCTGTCTTTTGCATTAACAAGACAAATATTTCCAGACTAATTTCACCGTTCATACACGAGTGTGGTGAGAGTGAAACAACGGCACAACTCGTGTATTCACCGTTAGGAGTCTGATGTTTTACGATGAACGGACTAGAATTCTAAAAAATCGAGATTATAAGAATTCTAGATAAAATACTAAATACCGGGAATGTCTGACTGAATATCACAACTTCGTAGTTTGCAGAGTGTTCTAAAATATATCCCCAAAGCTTTGCTGTATCAATGTTAATTTCTCTTCGGATATCATCTAATCGAAAAATTATTTAGCTTAAAGCGTGCATTATAATTTGCTCTGCATCAAGTGCACAGATCTTCATTATTATTTAGTTATTAATATAATTTTATAGTAATCATATAAGCCCGACGCGAAAGAATGACGAATACCGTTTCGTCATCACTATGATTCATCAGTGACCGTTCCCTTCCACTGCTGGTCCAATATGATTCAATTTGGTGAAGCTATTGTAGTGCTAATTCAGCACTCTAGATGATGTTACTAGAGATGTTCTAGTACATCATGCACTTGATTCATTCGTTGATTGCCGTCTGCTAGTCCTCCTCTGCATCCAGCAGTGGGAGGGAACTGGCAATGATGAGTCATAGTGATGACGAAACGGCATTCGTCATTCTTTCGCGTCGGGCTTATATGATTACTAAAAATTCACGCGGAATGGTATCATCATTTGAGATATAATTTTATAGTTCACACTAAACTTATAATCTTCTTCCATTTTCGATTAGATAGTTTTATTGGAACAAAGAAGAAAATTATTTCCCTTTATTTAAAAATTTCAATATTTCGATAGCTCTTGCTATCATCATCAGGATACAATAAAATTGTAATTGAATGCAATTTAATCATGATGATGATAGCAGGAGCTATCGAAATATTGAATTTTTTAAATAAAGGGAAATAATTGTCTTCTTTGTTCCAATAAAACTATCTAATAGAATTTTTAAAATTTCGGAATACTTTTTGATTATTTTCAGGTCATAATTTCGATTAAGCGGTCTTCAAATTAGAGCATAGGGAAGAAAAGACCAAAGACTAAGATAATAATATTGGATATTTCCCTATAGTGAAGCTTATAACTATTTTACGCCGTCAGTGAATGGGAATACCTTTATTATATTTATCGTAGTAAAATGGATATAATCATCCGATACCTAATTGAATGTTAACCGGTAAAGGCCTTAATCCCTAATAGCGAATCTATTCGATTTTATATTATATCTACTAAAGTAGATAGTAGCAAGCGCATTTATATGAGATTATCTTATTTTAATACAAAGTACCTTGTGTTATTTATTTTTAAGGGATTACTATTGTTTAAAAGCATTTACTTTTACGAATTTCTCAAATAAAAAATTACCTTACCAAATACTTTGAAAGTCTTTACTCATGGTCACGAAAAATTAAAAAGTGAAAGTAAAAACCTACTTTATATTTCCAGCATTTAAAAATCAAAAATAAAAATCTAATAATTTAAAAAATCTTTAATTAATATTTTGGTTATCATCTAAACAAATTAGTCTTTAATAGCATTAGCGGCAAAATATTAAGTATTTATTTATATAATTAAAAAATACTTATATGAAGTACATAATACTTATCTTTATATGTATAAACTACTTACGAATATTAATGCTATGAAAGACTAATAAATTGAATAAAAAACAAACGACAAATCGATTTTGAATATAAAAGATTTGTCAGTAATAAACAGGAACTTTATTGATCAAAAAATTTTACAATATGAATTTGCAAATAACAATATCTTAATATCTCAATATCTTAATTCCAATATAAAAAATCTATATTGAATCTATAAAAAATTATATTATTTTTGAAATTTAAATTCTCATGCATACTTAAAAGTATGCAAAAGTGATATTATCAGTGATATGTATAAATTGACATTTTCTGTAAAACATGCTATACGTACTTTATAAGTATGCATACCTCTGTAAATAACGTTACGTGCAAATACCGGTCGATCTGAATAATATGAAATGAAATCATTGAGAAATTTCACAACAGGAAAATCTTTTATTTGCCGCGTAAGAGTTTTTAGCTTGTCATGAACAAATCGTAAATGGAAATCATAAGTAAAGGAGTTAAAGTGTGTTATATCTCTTGCTTTATCACTCGCGTCATTGATTACTTGCTCAGAAAACAAAACCTGAATGAAATAAAAATATATAATTAAATTAATAATATATTAACAGATAAAATATCACAATCAAATTATTAATCTAGTTTAAATAAACTAGATTAATATACTAGTTTATTAATAAACTAGTTTATTATATAAATAAACTATTAATAGTTTATTTATATAATAATCCAATATTTCACTTTGTATATACAAACTTCATACAACATTTTAACATTATAATTTTTATAATTTTATTTGTATATTTTCAAGACTAGCTGAGTAGTAAGGCCATTTAACAAATGTATCTTTTTAATATAAAAATATATTTTTATTTTATTTTTTGATTATTAACAATAATCAAAAATAAACAATAACCACCTTTATTTAAAAGTAATCATTTTATGTTTCTATGGAGAAAAAGCTTTTCGTACTTATTACAGGTTTCATTGATAGCTTTCAAAATATCACGGTCAATAAAAAGCTGAAGTTACGGCGGAGCGGCATAGCTTGTGCCACGCCGCGCGTCCCCAGGTTGCGGATAGGGAAGGACCTGCAGATATGCAGGTTAGCTGCGATATAAGCGAGCTTCGGCTTGACGAATAAGCAGTCGCGGACAGCAAGCAGTAGCGTTATCGCGATGGCGTCGTAAAGCGTTGCAGCTTTACGTCTATAAAAATCCATTCATCCAATGAGGGCTTAACGCTATGATATAGCGAGTCGATCCCGCCATTAAATAAGGATCTGCCACTTGTTGCCGGACAAGTTATCCTATTGGTTTAGTACCGGCTAGGCCCACCGCTTATAACTGTGGTTGACGATAGGCTGTTGCGACAGGCCAGTCACAAAATCAAATCGACGCATCATGACAGAAAAGCCTTCCAATGTTTGCACTGGGACTAGGGCGTACACCGCAATCGACGCGGCAGGGCGGGTCCCGGCTCGGCCGAAAAATATACGAGGGTTCCTGACGCAAGGACGGCGTCGGGGCACAAGCAAGTAAGTCCAAAGGAATAAGGAGACGTCAAGCGAAAAGATTCGTGTAGCATCTCTGAACGTGGGTACTCTCACTGGTAACGTTGAGGAGATCGCATCAATGCTGAGACGAAGACAAATAGATATTTGTGCACTGCAGGAAACACGGTGGAACGGATCTAAAGCGTACAATATGGAGCAAAAACGTGGTAACAGTGGCTACAAGCTTCTCTACTATGGTACGGTGGGAACTAGCAGCGGAGTAGGTATTGCAATTTCTGATCGACTCCGTGATTCAGTTATGGAGGTCAGTCGCTACACCGATCGACTCATGAAAATAAGCATTGCAACTGCGGACCGCATAGCTCACATTTTCTCCGCATATGCACCACAGACAGGACGCAGTGAGACGGAGAAAGATGCCTTCTGGGAAACGCTAGACGCTCACACACGGAAAATCTCTCCTGCAGACCTCATCATAATTGCTGGAGATCTCAACGGACATGTCGGGCAGACTGCTGATGGATCTCCATGCCATGGTGGCAAAGGCTATGGTCGACGGAATAAGGATGGAGAACGAATAATTGAGTTTGATGACTCGCATGATCTCGTTATTACCAATACATGGTTCATCAAGCGATCCACGCAGCTCCCAACATATTACAGCACGAACATTGAAACCCAAATCGATTATTTTCTCGTGCGGCGTAAAAATTGTCCACTGTAACTAATGTCAAGGCCTTACCATACGAGACACTAACAACGCAACACCGCCCAATAATTGCAGTCATGAAAATCAAGCCACCGCAGCAAAACGTGATGGAAAATCGCACGGGACCATCAAGAATCAAATGGTGGAATTTTGGCGATAGGGAAGCAGAGATAATCTCGAGGATACGGCTTCCCGAAGTAACCACAGTTGAAGAAACGTGGAGCAAGACTGCACATATAGTACATACCATAGTGGATAAGACACTTGGTCGTACATAAGCCGGGAAAAGATACATTAAGCGCGATACGTGGCTCTGGACTGAAGATGTGAAATCGAAAGTCAAGGATAAGAAACGAATGTTCCATATATATCTCGGCGACAAGACACAGGCAAACTTGCATGCATACCACCTAGCCAAGAGAAACTCAAAAAAGGCCGTTGCGATTGCCAGAGCTGTACACTACGATAATGTGCACAAAAGACTCGACACACGCGTTGGTGAATGAGACCTATTTCGGCTTGTGAAGCGAAGGCATCGAAACACGCAGGACATCGAAAAGTTTTACTACATTAATGGAAGGGACGGCAAACTAATAATTGATCGACAGAAAGTTCGAGATAGATGGCGTGATCATTTTGAGGAAATCTCAAATGAAGAGTTTCCGCATCTACCGATCCCAAAAGTTGCAGAAACGTCCGGTCCATTACCTCAAATAAGAAAGAACGAGGTGAAAGATACATTAAAGCGTATGATGACTAGCAAAGCCACAGGTCCAGACGACATTGCGACTGAGCTCTGGAAAGCCAAAAGCTGGGACCCAATCCCCTGGCTAACCAGTTTCTTCAACAAGATTATTGATGAGTATAGGATACCGAGCGACTGGCAGAGCAGCACCACGATACCAATATAGAAAAAGAAGGGGAACGCAGCGGACTGCTCAAGTCACTGTCCAATTCGACTGCCCTCGCAAACGATGAAAATATTTGAACGAATTCTAGATAAGCGTATCCGTGACATTGTTGATATCACCGTAAACCAAACAGGATTCGTAAAAAACTGTGGCATCACTGACGCTATCCACGCAGCACGACTGCTCCTAGAAAAACACTTGGAGAAAAATCAGCCGCTCCACGTTGTATTCTTGTATTTGGAAAAAGCTTTTGATCGTATACCACATGAATTAATATGGTATGCGTTGCGTCAGCATCAAGTCCCGGAACATATAATCCGATGGGTGATGCTGCTCTACGAGAATACCGAAAGTCGGGTTCTAAGCGCAGCTGGAATGGTCACAGCCATTTCAAATATCAGTGGAGGTCCATCAAGGAAGTGCTCTCTCACCGGCATTATTCAACACAGTTATGAACGCTATAACGCGTGATATCCAAAAGTCGATTCCATATACCATTCTTTACGCTGACGATGTCTGGCTGGCGGCGGACAACAAAAAGGACCTGGAAGGAATCAACGACTGTATGGAATAACCGACTCGCCCAATACGGACTACGACTCAATCTAGACAAGACGAATACCTCACAACATACCCACATGAAAGTGGCACCATCAATATTAATAGCTTTGACCTGAGACGTACGGACCGGTTCAATTACCTCCGAACCATACTCTCGGCAAGCGGCGACGTGACTTATGAAGTCAATGCACGAATAAGCTCAGCGTGGACAAAATGGCGAGCGACAAAAGGTGATTTATGTGACCGTCGCATCAAGGATCACCTAAAATCAAAGATCTACCGCTCAATCATTCGCCCTGTGGCTATGTACGGCACAGAGTGCTTGCCTATTACCAAGGCAGCGGAACGACGCTTTGCAGTCATGGAGACGAAAATGCTGCGGTGGATAAGCGGAATTACCCGGTATGACCACGTGACAAATATGGACATCCTCCGAAGATGCGGCGTCGCCCCTATCGTAAATAAAATGCAAGGGGCCAGACTCCGGTGGTATGGCCACGTGTTGCGGAGTGAAAATTATTCCCTTGCAAAGACCGCCTTAAAGTACGAGCTCAGAGGTAAACGCCCGAGATCTCGACCCAAGCACCGATGGTTAGATGGCCTTCACACAGATCTCAAGGCAGCTGGACTTCACCCAGACCAAGCCGAAAATAGAGCGAAATGGAGGGCTAAATCTCACATAGCCGACCCTGCCTCAAAGCGGGACAAAGGCTGAAGAATAAGAAGAAGAATAAAAAGCTGAAGTTACTGCGAGGAATTAAAAACATCACATTTCTTAACTGATTTTGCGTATTTTATACTTTAATTTAAAAATAATCTTAATATTTAATCATTGGAGAATCCTGTATTATCTCTATTCGAACTTAAAAGTCAGAGCGATTTTAATAGGGCATTTGGTCCCATCCTGAACCCTTTAGCAGCTAAAGTTAGAATGATCCAGTCTCAGCGTATTTCTGAGATAGTAAGATTGTATTTCGCATTACAATTGATAATTTAGATTTTAATTTAAATTACCATTATTTAGAGTAAATTATAATAAATAATTAAAATAATAAATGTAAATTTAGAACATAATTTTGTATCACATAATTGAATGAAATTATATGACATTACGACATATCTATATTTTAGGAATCACAAACCCACAGTTTCAAAAAGTTCAAAATTAAAATATACGATTTAGCAAATGACGAATTTTAAATAACAAAATTACGAAAAAAAACTTTGTTATCAAAATGTATCTCTTATACTTACATTTTTAAAACCATGCATTTTTAAAGTAACAATCAAAATGCAATTACACTTTGAAATTCTATTATATTGAATGTTTAAAAATTTAAATTCATCGTCGATTGACTATCAAGTACATTGACTATGCCGGTATTTGCACTACAAATACTGCCATAGTATTCGATAAATTTATAGTATTAATTCATGGTATTTTATAAAAAAATCAGCATATAAAACGCATTTTGAAGTTAGTTAATATAAAAGTTTTGAAGTATGCGATTTGTTAAGCATTTTGAAGTTAGTACAACTGAGTGTAACTCTGGCCGACTTTGCTTGTGTCAAATAGCTTAATGGAAAAAATATCTAACCTTGCTCTGTTCCCGTTTCTTTTGCTCGATCATTATAACCTTTAGAACAAAAAATTGTCCATCAGCTTCAGGACGTAGTTCAATAAGAAAAATCCCGATATCAGAAAAGGTTCTTTCTGTAATTAGATTCGTGCAGTAAGTAAAAGTAGACGTAGTAGGAGAATCACTGCCAATGAGGCGCACTGAATTAAAACCGAAATGACGCAAATATGTTTCATAGTCATTAATGAAAAGTTTCGATATATTTCTGTCCCAAGGTACATCTTCCCATATATCTTGACGTGAAGAAACATCTGATCCACTCTCATCAAGTCGAATAAGACTGCTCTTTACTTTTCGTCTTAATAATCGATTACGTTTTCCATCCATTTCAGATCGACTACAGGTGGGTACTGATTGCTAAAATATATAACAAATATTCACTATGAAACAAGTCATTTTACATTATTTAGATATGAAGATGGTTTTATTTCAAATTTCAAGAAATAATATTTTTTCTACTAATTATTTGCATTGCAATATTCGAGTTTTATTATGCAAAAATGATGACCGAATATTTATTAAAAATGATAACTAAATATTTATTAAAAATGATGACCCAATATCTATTGTATATAATGACCCAATACTTATTAAAAATGATGACCAAATATCTATTGTATATCATGACCCAATATTTATTTTAAAAAGTCATAAAACGCAATAAGCCTTAGTTTATTAACACAATAAATCAATTTATTGAAATTATGTAAAATTATTAATCATTAAGTAAATTTTAAAATTAAAAATATAATTGAATTTTTAACGAATGAAATAGCCATAATATTTTATTAAGATGCATTAAGTGATCATCACAGAATAAGTATTAATATATATATTGTAAATACCAAAGTGTGATAACCTACGCTACTAATTTCAAATTTAAGATCTAGCTGTGACTTTATTTTTTCTCGTGCTTGATCCGTAAATAGCAATGGAGTAGACAAGGCGTGTATACAACGACCGTGTTCACGAAGAACATGTAGGTACTCTTTCTAAAAATAAAAAAAAATTACTCTCAAAGACAATGAATATATTAGAGAACAATTGTATAACAATATTAATAAATAATAGATGTAGTAAAGAAGATTAATTAAAGTACGGATTGTAATTAATTATTTATCATTTTGCGATTAAATTTCGTTTTTAAATTTATTTTTATCTTTGATTAAAAAGATTTGTCAATTAATTTGATAAATAATTATTCGAGCTGGATCAAAGGAAAGAAGAAATTGTTTTTGATATTTCGCTAGCTTCGGTTAGCATCTCCAGAAAATTAGCTAATTTTCTGGAGATGCTAACAGTTGTTAGCGAAATATCAAAAAAATCTTTTCTTTGATCCAGCTCCAATTATTATTTATCATTAATTGAGCATTATCAACTATTAAAAGTAAATTTCATATTACAAAAATAATTTAAATTCGATATTTCGATAGCTTAAAAGACATGATATATCTTGATAGCTTAAAAGGCCTTATATTTTTATAGCTTATAAGGGGAATAAAGGACGAAACCTGATAATATAGCAGTTCTCGTGATTATCTCTAATTATTATTCATATACATCTTCTATTATTTATTAGTAAATTCATAAAAATTGATTTATTTTTTAAATTACAATTTGAAATTTTGACTTGATATAAATTATATAAAATCTTATATAACAATTATATTTATTTTTATTATTTATTATTTTATATATTTATTCATAAATTTATATTTTCAACTATGATGAAAATGTAAAAATTTTCAACAGGAGAAACTTTTTAAAGTTTCTCTTATTTTTTTATTATTATTTTTAAATGATTAATTATTTGAGAAAAATAAAAATAATTAGGATAAAATTAAATATTTTC
The DNA here is from genome assembly GCA_012934845.2 of Pomphorhynchus laevis. NCBI lineage: Eukaryota > Metazoa > Acanthocephala > Palaeacanthocephala > Echinorhynchida > Pomphorhynchidae > Pomphorhynchus > Pomphorhynchus laevis. The sequence goes on along the minus strand of WNNJ02002953.1, from coordinate 48,251 downwards.
AGCCAGAAAAAATATTACTAAATAAAGATTAAAATTTGTTTATAATTAAACAAATACGTTATTATTACTAATATATTATTACTAATATATTATTAAATTACTATATTATTTTATATTAAAACAATACTATTTTTTTATTTTATTATTGTTTATATTCCTAAAAAATATTATAATAATATAACATATTATTATACATTATTACTTGATATAACGTTTACTGATTAAGTATTATAATATAACTAAAAAATAATTTATCAGTTTTTAAAATATAATTAAGTAATTAATTTAAAATTATAAAAACTTATTTTGTAATAAATAAAAATGAATGTTAACTGAATGAAGTACTTACTAAATGCATATAACAAATTGCTTATTAAATGAAGAGCATTTAATAAAATGTCATAAAATGTTTGTCCAAAATTCATAAAAAAAATTTCAATTTTAAAAACAACTCAAAGTCTTTGATGCATACTGTAATTGTAGGATTTTGGTCAATCAACCAATTGCTATACAATTCCGATAACTTCTGTTCAATCGATAATTCTTAACACAAAACTCTAATAGAGTCTAAATGTTTGTTTAATACCTTTCTTTCTGCAAATGTGATAGATGAGGGCACGATCACAATACCGATGAACTGGATCATTTTCGTTTAGTGATTCATCTGATGATTGATAAATATACTGTTTTACTGGCGTGTCGTATATCTTATCAATGAGATGTTTTTCATTAGCAATTATGTGCGATTCGTTCAAACCGTTTTCAGTTGGCAGAGTGTTAGAAATCAGCGAGTTAACTGAAAACTCTTCGTGGTACTAATAATATCATTGTTAAAAAATAGTGTTAATAATTCAAAATTCATTATTAAAAAACAGGATTGGCTAAGACCACGATAAACAGATATATGCTTATACTAATTAATTATGAATAAATTGATAATTAACTAATAATTATCTAGATACACTAATTAATAATTAACTAATCGACATAACAGTAATAGCCAAATACTGGAAAATTAAAATTGATAGCTAACTTTGCGCAGTCACGTGACTTAGGGAAAAATCCTTAAGTAATTGAGAAGTTGAGAGAAGAAGTTAGTTATCAGCCACAATGTAGGTTAGCTGAGTTCTAGAAGGTGGGTATTTATTGTATAGGAGTACCACACATTTCATTAAAGAGAATCTTGCCCATCGTAACATTTATCGCCATTCCTTTGAGAACCGAAAACAACGCATTGATTGTATGCCATACTGATAGTGCATCAATAAAGTTTCTTACCCTACCAGGCAGGAATCAGTTAAGCCTCAAATATAAATATGTCATAAAATAGTCTAAATAACCAATTTACCGGCAGCAATATTTTGCAGCAATTCCAATTTGGTTATTTGTTGAGGCAACGAAAGTTATTCCGTATGATACAGCTGTTGGGAAAGACAAGTCAAGGGTTTCTTATCAATGAGCCACTACAAAAACGAGGATTGCAAAGTTCATCCTGATATATATATGCGCAGTCGAGAAAAATGCAAGTAATAGTTAATTACTTACCTTTTGACAAGGATGCGTTTACTTCTCAAACGCATCCCCTATCTACTGTTCACGGGTGATTTCAGTACTCTTAAGTAGAAATAGTTAAGAATCTATTATTATCGAATTCATATTTGAGTTTTTCTGAACCATGTAAGTGACACTTTGTGATCTCAACTCTCTCTTGCGACAGGTGACTCCCCTAATTTTATGCATGTCTTCTCATTAAGAGAGATATTCCTGACTCGAAGGAGTGCAATTAGTTCATGGACGATTTTCCCCATTTAATTTTTAAAGTTGAGGATTAAAATATTGTCATCAATGTGACTCTATGTTTCTACACCTTTCTTTCTGACCCAGGACTGACTGAATAACTTATGTTGTATATTTCTTTTGTTGTATATTTTGTACATTAAAAAATATAATCATGTATTTATATGCTGTGCCACACTACAAAATGGATAAAAGTATGAAAAATATACAACAAAAGATAGCCAAAAGACAGTAAAACACCACACAATAAAGTAAAAATATTGTATTTATTGTGTGGGGTTTTACTGTTTGTTCTCTTATTTTGTTGTGTATTTTTCCTACTTTTATCCATTTTGCAACGAGGCAAGCATATAAATACATGTTTATATTATTTTAATGTATAAAATAATGTAATCCCATTGTTTTTAAAAATTAAACAAATCGAGAGAAGTCAATGTAAAATTTATTGTTACAAATTTTGGATCTGTGGGAAAAGTTCCTCCAAAATGATATCAGTAGGAAAAGTTCCCTCATTGAGGGAACTTTTCCCGTTTCTTAATAAAATCATAAAAACTAATTAGATAATACATGATAAAATAAATGTTTTTATTTCTTATCTTCATTAGCTCCCAAATTTTTAAATTTTAATACAAATTCTTCTAAAAACTCCGATCTTTTATGAGTAGCAACACCTTTTCGTCTTTTTATCTCTAAATTAAGTTCATTATTAAAAGATTCTACTGCCTGTGTATTTACGCCAGTTTCTTGATTGATAAATTCATATTTATGACATACTGTGTCGTGAACATATCCAATACTATTTAATCTTCCGTACGATTTATGTTCGTCGGTCCAAATGATACTTCCCTTTTCAAAATGTTGACAAATAATTGGTATTATTGTATTTGTGGATTTATTTTCAATTACACACTCAAATGCTCTTGTGATACATGTGTCATATTCAACAATGCACAATGCATCGGTTTTATTTCTAGGAGCTCGACCTCGATGGCCGTTAATCTTGTGATTAAACGCGGTTTCGTCTGTTTGTACTATTTTACCAGGCCCACCGAATTTTATTTCATCAACACTTTTTCGTCTTTTTATCTCTAAAACAGGTTTCCAGAGTATATCGAAATGTACAATCTTATAAATATCAATTGCAATAGTTAGCAATTGATAATGCATACAAATCGCTTAATTTATAGCTTAAATTCGCAAATATACCAATTGCAAAAATGTATTTTAAGGCAAGAATAATTTGTTTTTTTACAAACTATGTCCATTATCAGATAAACAGTTTAATTTTCGGTTGTTATGAATCTTTTGTTATTAAAATGTCAATTAAATTATTCATCGTGCACTAGAATTTCGTAAGCAACCAGTCAAGTCCTGCGATAGTAAAAAAAAGCATTGGAAATCTTAAATATGCGCAAGTAAGAAATTCGTGCATTGCGAGCAGGTATCGATGAAATTCGATTGTTGCCAATAATAAATAGCATTCTTAATAACAATAAATTAAAAATATTTAATTGAATACAATTTTTAGAAAATGCATTGCAAATGAAAATAAATACCTGACAATTAAAAAACGTGTTATGTTGAAAGAGACCTAACGTTTGCAAAATGACAGAATTCAGCAATGCATTTCTTTTTCTGTGAAAATCTTCTATTGTGCGCAACCGTTGACACAGTTTATCAATCATTTCGTTTGTCCAATTATAACAATACAATTGAATCTTAAAAAGAACCAATTTTCTGCAGTACTAACTAAAAAGTAACTAAAGTAACTAAAAATTAATTATTAATTTGCCCAAATATGCCTTCTAAACAAAATAAAGATCGCATCTTTATCAAAATAACGTTGACTGGTTGTATATTAGAATACGACGAAATCGCTTGATGTCAGAACTTAAAAATTGTAACTATACATACGATTTTAGTTTTGTTTTAAGTACGTTTACCGAATAAGTTTATATTAGAATAAGTAAACATTTTAGAATAAATATAAATTGGACATCCTTAAACATTTTAGTATAACAATATATCATGTATAACACCATAATAAATTAAAATAAATTATAAAGTAATTAATTGGCAGATTGTTTTTCCTAAAACAAAAAATGTAAATCCTAAATTACTAATTCGTGGTAATTCCAAAAATTATCTGATTTTCGAATGTAATGTTTAAAGGTACTCAATAGTTTTAAAGTTATGAAAATATACTCGATATGAAATTTAAAGATACTCAATATGTTTAAATGAATTCAGTCGTATTTTACTGCTTAAACTCTGAAAAGTAAATCAAGCGTGCTAGAATTTTAAAAACAAAACGTATCAATAAACAAGAAATTTGTAACCTTCGAAATTTGTAAATTACAAAATTTGATGTTTCAAAATTTTACAAGTGAACTTTATCAAACCTGCTTAACTTGTTATTCACTCTAAAATGACAATTAATAATTTAATCTACTGCAATAAAGCTCTACAAATAACGATTAAATGATTAAATTTAAATTAATTAATTTTAAACATTAATTAACGTTTTAAATTTATTTGACAAATAGACGTACGTTGTTTTTACTGGCGTGTAAAAAAATGATTGCTTGCCTGGGAAGGCATTGAGATCGTTGTTTAGAGTCATACTGAAATGAGTCGAATCGCATGTAATTAGCAATACAAGACGAACTTCCAACTAAAATTTAAATGTTGAATATACAAAAAATATTATTGTCAATACATGTGCTGCCAGGGCTTGATTTTTCATCGGATTGGAATATCTGTTTCCATAATGAAAGATCGCGAACAATAACAAGATATTCGGCAGCGGAATGACAATCTCTCTAAAGTGAATACAATTATAGAAATACATAATCAAATGTAATAAATCATTTGAAATTTTTTGTGTACGAACAATTTCCGACGTGCAGTAAATACTTCACTACAGAATTATATAAATGAACTATAAAAACGCGTATGGCGGCATAACTTGTGTCACGCCGTGCGTTTATTGGATTGCGGATAGGGGAACAACATGCAGATATGCAGGTTAGCTGTGATAAAGGCATGCTTCGGTTTGACGAATAAGCAGTCGCGGACAGCAAATAGTAGCGTTATCGCGATGGCGACGTAGAGCGCGGCGGCAATACGTCTATAAATCCATCCATCCAATAGGGCTTAACGCTATGATATGGCGAGTCCATTCCGCCATTAAATAAATATCTGGCAGTGTTGCCGGACAAGTGATACTATTGGTTTAGTACTGATTAGGCCCACAGCTTATAACTGTGGTTGACGATAGGATCTGCGACAAGCCAGTCACAAAACAAATAGACGCATCTTAAAATAAAATGATGAAGCCTTTCAATTATCGCACTATGACTAGGGCGCACACTGTAATCGACGCGAAAGGGCGGGACCCGGTTCGGCCGAAAAATATATGAGTGTTTTTGATGAAAGGACTCCGTCGGGACACAAGCAAGCCAGTCCAAAGGAATACGGAGTCGACATTCGAAAAGATTCGTGTGACATCTCTGAACGTGGTACGCTCATTAGTAACGTTGAAGATATTGCCTCGATGCTGAGACAAAGACACATATACATTTGCGCACTGCAGGAAACACGATGGAACGGAGCTAACGCATACAACATGGAACAGGAGCGTGGTAACAATGGCTAAACACTCATCTACTAGGTACGATGGGAACTAGCAGTGGAGTACCTATCGCAATTTCTGAGCGACTCCGTGATTCAGTTATGGCTACGACGATCGATTCATGCAAAAATCCATTGTAACGGCGGACCGCATAGCTCACATTTTCTCTGCATATGTACCACAGACTGGACGTTGAGAAACATAAAGGACGCTTTTTGGAATACGCTGGATTGTCACATACGGGAAATCTCTTCTTCGATTACACCATAATTGCTGGAGACCTCATCGGGCATGTCGGTCAGACTCTGATAGATTTCCATTCCATGGTGGCAGAGGTTATGGATGACGAAATGAGGATGGAGAACGAACAATTGAATTTGCTGACTCGCATGACCTCGTCAATACCAATAAGTGGTTCATCAAGCGACCCATGCAGCTTTCAACCTATTATAGCACAAACACAAACTCAAATCGATTACATTCTCGTGCGGCGTAAGCACTTGTCTATTGTAACTAATGCTAAGGTCGTACCATACGAGACGCTCGCAACGCAACATCGTCCGATAATTGCAGTCATGAAAATCAAGCCACCGCAGCAAAAAGTGATGGATAAGCAAACGGGATCATCTAGAACAAAATAGTAGCGTTTCGGCGATATGGTAGAAGAGGTGATTTTAAAGATATGACTTCCCGAAGTAACAACAGTTGAAGAAACGTGGTCAAGACTGGACATATAGTGCGTAAGATAGCGGATAAGACACTTGATCGTACAAAAGCTGAAAAAAGATACATTAAGCGTGATACATGGCTCTGGACGGAAGATGTAAAAGCAAAAGTCAAAGACAATAAACAACTATTTCATGCATATCTCAGCAACAAGACACAGACGAACTGGCATGCATACGATTAAGCGAAGAGAAACGCTAAGAAAGCCGTTGCAGTTGAAAGAGGCTATGATAAGGCCGTTGCAGTTCACTATGATAATGCCCGAAAAAGTACTTAATACACGGGATGGTGAGCGAGACCTATTTCGGCTTGTGAAGCGAAAGCATCAAAACACACAGGATATCGAAAGGTTTTACTGCATGAATGGAAGGGAAGGTAAACTATTAATCGATCGACAGAAAGTTCGAGAGAAATGGTGTGATTATTTTAAAGAAATCTCAAATGATGAGTTTCCGCATCCACCGATCCCAGAACTTGCAGTAACGTCCGGTCCATTACCTCAAATAAGTGAGGACGAGGTGTAGGAAGCATTGAAGCGTATAATGACAAGTTAAGGCACATGTCCAGACGGCATTGTGACTGAGCTTTGAAAGGCAATAAGCTGAGACTCGGTCCCCTGGCAAATCAGCTTCTTTAACAAGATCATTGATGATCATATGATACCGGGCGTTTGGCATAGCGGTATCACCATACCGATATGGAAAAAAGGGGAATTCAGCTTATTGATCTAGTTACCGCCAAATTCGATTGCTATCGCAAACTATGAAAATATTCGAACGTATCCTAGACAAGCGTACCCGTGGCATTGTTGATATTAGAGTAAACCAAACAGGATTTGTCAAACATTGTGGCATAACTGACGTTAATCACGTAGCACGACTGACACTAGAAAACACATGGAGAAAAATCAGGCACTCAACGTTGCATTCTTGGACTTGGAAAAAGCTTTCGACCGTGTCTCACATAAATTAATATGGTATGAACTGCCACAGCTTCAAGTTCCGGAGCATCTAAACCGATGGGTGATGGTACTCCACCAGAACGCCGAAAGCCGGATTTTAAGTGAAGCTGGAATGTTACATCCATTTCGAATATCAGTGGGCGTTCATCAAAGAAGCGCTTTCTCACCGGCCTTATTCAACACAGTTATGGGCGCTATTACGCGTGATATCAAAAAATCGATTCCTCACACAATTATATACGCAGATGATGTATGGATGGCAACGGACAAAAAAACCTGGAGTAATTAACTAAAGTCTGGAATAACCGACTCACTCAATTCGGACTACGACTTGATCTAGACAAGACAAATACATAACGACAGACCACAGAAAAGTGGAACCATTAACATCAACGGCATTGAGTTGAGACGTACGGGCAAGTTCAGGTACCTCGGAATCATACTTTCGTCAAGTGGCGACATGACTCATGAAATCACACACGAATAAACTCAGCGTGGTTAAAATGTCGAACGACGACAGCCGTTTTATGTGACCATTGAGCTAAAGACCATCTTAAGTCAACGATCTATCACTCAATTAATCGTTCTGTAGCTATCTGCGGCACAGAATGTTGGCCTATTACCAAGGAAGAGAAACGATGCCTTGCGGTTATTGAGACTAAAATGCTGCGATATATAAGCGGAATAACGCAATGTGCCCACGTAAGAAATATGGATATCGTTCAAAGTCTTAATCGTGAGCAAAATGCAAGGGGCCAGATTTTGGTGGCACGGCCACGTGTTGCGAAATGAAAATCCCTTTCAAATACCGCCTTAAAGTACGAGATCATAGGCAAATGTCCATGATGTCGATCCAAGCGATGATGGCTAGATGCCCTTCATACAGATATGATGGCATCTCGGGTTCACCAGGATCCGGATCAAGATAGTGCGAAATAAAGGACTAAATTCCACATACCGGACCATGCCTTAAAGTGGAATAAAGGCTGGAGAGTAAGAAGAAGACTATCTAAACGCGTACTAGTGGCAATTTGTCTAAAACGTGGTCTTTGAGGTAAAATTCACTCGAGTCCAGTTGCAGCATTATATAACACCTATCTCTTTCGACATTCCAGAACATTTTCGCCTACCAGAAAATTCTGTCATTCAATGATATTACAAACAGTTGTTTGATAAAATGATTGATGTCGATGCAGTATTCATAGGAACAGCAGTGAAGGCATTATAGATAAAAAGAATCATATGTAATAAATTAAAATTTACAACAATTACGTAAATTGTCCTAAACAATTACGCTAATTGTCGTAAACAATTTGTTACTTTCAAACGCTAATACGGTGAATATTCAACAAAATTCTTTCTAGTTTCAAATATCTTTAAAATTATTAAATTTTTCAATGGACGAATATGATTTGTCATTGGACAAATCATATGTTCGAAGTCAAAATTTTTTTATATTTAGAAATTCTTTTACAAAAGGCTGATTTGAATAACATTAGATCACAAATAACAAAATTACTATTAATTATTAATTAACATTAATTATTAATAAATGTTATTTACTTATATTAATAAATAACATTTATTTTTTATAAACGTGACATATAAATATTTATTTACATTAAGAAAAATTTTTATTTTAAAAATTAATTATATTTTCATATTTATTTTTATTTTGTATGAAAAATTGTACAATTAAATGAAATAATGTAGCAAATTGGTGATAATATTTACTATACGTATAGTACAGAGCAATATTATATTTTATAGGAAAAATATATCTTTTTAATTATTTAATGTTATCTATAATATTTATTTATAATTAATCTATGATAAAAATATATAATACAACGCAACTAGGGAAATAGGTCGACTGTCAAATGTTTATTGATAAATTATATTGTAAACACCAACATCAATTCTTCCAGATCAAATGCGTAACGAAAATAATTGAAAATAATTATTAGAGTTGGATCAAAGGAAGAAGACATTATTTTTGATATTTCGCTAACTTCTGTTAGCATCTTCTGAAAATTACCTGCTCCAAAAAATACCTGCTTCGGAAAATTACCTGCTTCAGAAAATTATGTAATTTTTAGAAGATGCTAAGAGAAGTTAGCAAGTATCAAAAAATAATTTTCTCTTTTCTTTGATCCAGCTTCAATAATTATTTATCGATAATGGATCAATATCAACGATTTAAAATAATCGAAAATGATCACATTATTTTAATTAATTATTTTAGATAAAATCAACCAGATAAAATTTACAAATTTTTGTAAATTTTAAATAAATCGATATTTTGTATTGTTGAATGACTCAAAATATCAAAAACAAAATGCAAATCTTTATAAAGCTGTAAAATGTCCATTCATCAAACAATTATAGTAGCATTTTACAACATTAATCATATTTTAATACTAATTATCATTAGACATTATGTAAAACTCCTAAAATTGATATTTTATATTAATAAATATTTTTATATTACAGATATATTTTTATATTTGTTAAAATTTATGACAAATACACAAAATATTTACCGAGACCAACAAAAAGTCGACGATAAAAGCAAAGCGTTGAAAAACATACTTGATCTAAATCTGTAAGTAGAACATAATCTTCTTTTGTACTCTGTCGACCAAAAAGAAAAAGCTGAACGCGTAATTCTTGACTCAGCCATCCTAATAATTGCATCATAACATATCGGGTTGAGAAGTTATACTCAACGGCACATTGATCGTAATGAAAACATACACAGCCTAAATAAAACAAAATTTAGCTAAAAATCCTTTTAAATGTTACTTTTTTGAATTGCGACAAAGTGAAGCCAATGTAAAAGAAAATCTATTTTCTTCATAGGAATCTTTCCGAGATCAAGGTTATCAAACGATCGAGATTCTTCTATCATGAATACGATATCTGTCGTTGCTCTCTAAAGCGTCGTTTAAAAGTTTTTGAATTAGGCAAGATTTTTAAGTCTCTTTAAATTAAAATGTTATTCAAATCAGTTTTATAATAATTTTGAATGCTATATATGTATTTAGAGTTATCATTTGATTTTTTTAAAATTTATTTAACGTTTTAATTCGTATTTTTAATCCGAGTTTGGTACACAATGTCGCTACTCGCTAAATATGCATTTTCTAATACAATCAAGATTGCGATGACTTCAAATAAAGCTGTTTAAAGTTAGCAATTTGTTATTTTTAAACGATAGCCTTTAAAGTTAACAGTTTGAATTCTTTATATCGTAATAACGTAAATAACTTTTAAATATCACGAACGTGCAAGATTACCAAAGCTTGATATAATCGAAATATTAGAACATTTATCGACATGAAATAAAAAACTTACCCGTCTTGACAAAGACATTTCAGATGTACTGGACAGTTGCTTAAATGCTCTTGGACCATCATCTAAAAAGCTATGAAGTAAATTTGATTTTAAATTCATCGTTTTACGAGTGGGATATTGGAGAACAGTAGCTGTTCCGCTACTCGATCTTCTTAACATCACAGCAGGAGCATTTGCACAGTAGAAATTATTTGAATGTTCAATTGCCGGAAAAGGATCTGAGAGAATACCATACTCCATAATAAACAAACAAGATGCATGTTCCAAACACGGCTCAATTATATCGAGTAATTGCCCTTTATCGAAATCGCCCCGAAGCCAAATCGAAACGGTTAAAACATGAAGAGAATCATGTGAATCTAATAATAAAACTACAAATAAAATATTAAATATTAATTTAATATTTACTGTTGAAATTCTTGCCTGTTGACTGTCATAATCAATAACATCACTAATTTGAGATTAAATATATGCTTAATAAATATGTTTAATAAATGTTTAATAAACATTTAAAAGTGCTTAAATGATTAGATTTATTTTAATGTTTTATCTGTGACAAACTTGACCAATTTATTTAATTATTTAATTAATTTTTAACTTTTCAGCTAAATTACCGCTGAAGTGAGTAAGTTAAATAAGTCATTAATTAAATTAAATAGATAATTTTCTAATAAATAGTAAATAGATCATTTATAAAATATTTTGATAATTACTATATATGACTATATATAGTAATTACAATTATATGACTATAATTACAATTATATTACAATTATATTATAATTACACAATTATATAACTATAATTGTGTAAGTAAATGATTGTAACTTTAATTACAATTTTATTGTTAAAGTTGTATATAATGGTATTTAAGTTTAGCAATTTACAAAAAAACAATCACTTGTTTTAGCCTTCAGCGATTTGTTTGCACGATCGATCGATTAATTTTTAATTATTTTAATGTTTTATCTGTGACAAACTTGTGACTTTTTATCTTAGTTATTGTGACTAAGTATTTTTTGAGTACTTAACTAAGTATTTTACTTTGTGACTTTGTAGTTTAATTATTACTCAAATATTATTTTTAATTATTTTAAAATGTTACTCAAATCAGTTTTCTAATAATTTTGAATTATGTATTTAGAGCTATTTTCTAAAAATAAATTTAATTATAAAAATTTAATAATTAAAAATTTATAAAAATTAATAAAAATTCATTTAAAACATTAATTAATTGAAGTTAATTAATTAAAATTAATTAAAATTTAATATCTCAAATGATGACATCATTCCGCGTGAATGTTTTAGTAATCATGAGCGCCCGACTCGAAAGAATGACGAATGCCGTTTCGTCATCACTATGACTTATCAGTGCCAGTTTCCTTCCTCTGTTGGATGCAGAGAAGGACTAAACGGCACAAGAATGACGAAACGGCATTCGTCATTCTTTCGCGTCGGGCTTATATGATTACTAAAAAGTTCACGCGGAATTGTATCATAATTCGAGATTAGAAGTAAGCCGATATTAAGATATCGCTGGAATTTGCCAGTGCTTTTGCGAATGATCCAATTTGATGAAGCTATTGTAGTGCTAATTCAGCACTCTAGACGATGTTACTAGAGATCTTCTAGTACATCATGCAATTGATCCATTCGTTGATTGCCGTCTGCTAGTCCTCCTCTGCATCCAGCAGTGGGAGGGAACTGGCACTGATGAGTCATAGTGATGACGAAACGGCATTCGTCATTCTTTCGCGTAGGTGCTTATATGATTACTAAAAAGTTCACGCGGGATGGTATCATAATTCGAGATTAGAAGTAAGCCGACATTAAGATACCTTGCGCTGGAATCTGTCAGTGCTTTTGCGAATGATCCAATTTGATGAAGCTATTGTAGTGCTAATTCAGCACTCTAGATGATGTTACTAGAGATTTTCTAGTACATCATGCAATTGATCCATTCGTTGATTGCCGTCTGCTAGTCCTCCTCTGCATCCAGCAGTGGGAGGGAACTGGCAATGATGAGTCATAGTGATGACGAAACGGCATTCGTCATTCTTTCGCGTCGGGCTTATATGATTACTAAAAATTCACGCGGAATGGTATCATAATCTGAGATATAATTTTATAGTTCACACTAAACTTATAATCTTCTTCCATTTTCGATTAGATAGTTTTATTGGAACAAAGAAGAAAATTATTTCCCTTTATTTAAAAATTTCAATATTTCGATAGCTCTTGCTATCATCATCAGGATACAATAAAATTGTAATTGAATGCAATTTAATCATTTTAATCGGGCTTATATGATTACTATAAAAATTTAATAATAAAAATAAATTTTTTGTTTTTGTCGAAAATTATTAAGAAATTTATTGAATTTTTTAAAATAATTGAAAATATCAATGCTAAATTTACTTTGAAATTTAAATTTCATATTTTATTTTAAATTTATTAAAATTCGTTGGAAAGTTTGACCCATAAATAGATATTAGAATCACTAAATTTGCTATGAATAAAGATATTTTACAGACCATAGCAATACAAGCGTTTATAGGCTTTTTGACCAGTTATGAAGGTAAAAGATTTATAAATTATTTCGTAGATAACTTTTCTGTAAATGTAAATTAGGAAAGAGAAAGCCATAATGAAAGAATTGCAATTATCTAATAGTAAAATAAACTATTTTATTGAATTAAATAGGTTTGCAACCTGTTAACCCCATTTTATTTGGACAAGTCCACATTGAAAAGTCTGACGGCTCAGTGTTGAGTAACATCTGAAGTTGGTTTGCTTTAGGTGTGGATATTAAATCAGGATAGCATTCAAGCGTGTCCGATATGTTGATCTCAATCCAGGCAATTCCTAAAAATCAATAAATTAACAGATAATTATCTAGAGAACTGTACCTCTTTGACGAACGCCCGATCTATCTGGAACTACATGGGCAAAATACAGAGTATTGATATTTCTCTCACCATACATGTCCTAAATAATTATACAATAAAAAATATCCTAAATAAAATAAAATTTTATAATTTAACTTTAGTCCGCCATGAAAGAGCAAGATAATTTTTATAAATTGAACACATTAAAAAAGTAAACCACATATTTTGTTTGTAATCATAAATTACATAACAACGAATTTGATAAAATTGTGTTTTCATTATTATTTAATTAAATTGGAATAAATTTCTTAATACCACTTGAATTATTATCATTTTAATATTTTGATAATTTTATCATTTTAATATTTTTCTACTGTCTCCTTTATACGAGTGCAATACCATATTTTGTCAGATCAAATATACAATTGTAATTAATAAATTGACAATTGTATTTCACCATTTTGAAAATAAATTTATAAAAATAAAAACCAAATTTTCATTTTGATTGATCCTGCAAAAAATTAAAACTTATAAATTTTAATTAAAAATTAAAATGTGCATTATCAATGGAATTATCAATAAAATAATAATTTTTATGAATTGCAGAAATAAAAAGGCCAATGTTTTATTCACTTGTTGAACACATTTATCATCACAATATCGGAATTCTATCGTACGTGGATCGATTAAACCTTAAGATCTCTATTAATTATTACATTAAAAATTGTAAAATAATGAATATTTGGATTTTTGGAGTAGGATTAATCAAATAGGATTTTTAAGTCTACGCATCTTATAATATATAAATTAAAAATAAAGATAAATATGATAAAGATAAAAATGAAGACTCTTGGCTTTTATAATTTTGATTCATAAAAATTGATTATGTGCATAGCTTGTATGAATGCAATTATATGGATTTCATCTTCACGACTGTCAAGATAAGTAATTATAAATAATAATTCATTGTTGTATATGATTTTATACGATTTATATTTATATCAAGTCAAAAAATAAAAGATCAATAACATTTTTATTTCGTATCATTTGAAATTAAGATTAATAAAAATATATAAATAAAGATAAATAAATTTTAAATAAAAAGATAAATAGTAATATAATTAAATATTATAAACAATGTAAACTGAACAATAATAACTTGTCAGTAGAACAAATTAGATCAGCTGGGTCTACGTATTTTATACTATAAAATACGTTGAGTCAATAGATAAGATAACTGAGTCTACATATTTTATACGATATATAAATAAAAATAAAGATAAATAATAAATAATAAATAATATTTTATAGAATTTATATTTTCATAAAGTCAAAATTTAAAATTGAAATTTGAAATAAAAGCCAACGTTTATGAATTTACTAATAAATAAGAGACAATGTGTCAGAACGAAGAATAGAGGTCATTAGGAGACCAATATGTTATCAGATTTCGGACTCTATTCCTCGATCCAACATAACAGCGGGGCCAAATACACGCTATCGACGTATCTCCTTTGATAAAATTTGATTACTTAGGGAACCTTATTCTAATACAAAGGATTTTATTTATTATCCATAACTATATATATACATCTTCTGTATATTTCAATTAAAAACATTCATTGCAAGTGGCAGCATGAAAAACCAGTGATCCGGCTAGCAGATCACACAACTAGGGTAGGTTTCTAATAGATAGTTAGAATACGATTCCCTACCAAAATTAATATACAGAAATGTATATCTACACTACTAGAGCAGCCAGCATAGTTGATGTAACGTTGAATCGAAAAAAAAAGTTCTGAGTTCAAATCCGATCAGCACCAGTGTACGGAGAAAGCAGATAATAAAGATCGAAACGTGAAATGTAGGTCTGGGTCAGCAGCTGATGAGACACACCCAGACAGAGTAGTAGCATCCTGCTACTACTCTGTCTGGCATATATATACTACTCTGTCATATATACTACTCGATCATATATATTATAGTTTTGTTTTAGCAAATAAAACAGTTGACAATTCTACATGCTCATATCATCCTTTCGGTGGTTTAACGAAGAAAATCAGGATATATCAGGATATTTTATAATTATATAGTGACACTTTAATTATGAGTTTAATTAGATTTGAGGTTCTGATTTAAATACTCCAATTTTTGTATAAAAATAACTGATTAAATCAAATCAATTAAGATAAATATCTGAAAATATTTTAATTTTGAATTTAAAAAATATTTTAATAACTTTTAATGAACCATCTACAGTTTCAAATGTCAAAATTAATAAAAAATTTGTGCTGTTTTGCTAACAAAACAGCACAAAACAGTAGCTTGCAAATATAAGTACACATTTGTGTTTTGATGATCATGCTTTTTCAATATTCAAAATTTAAAATCAAAATTAATTTATTCATTTATTTTAAATATCAAAACTGTTTACAATTACATTAAATACGATAAGTGTGATAAATTAACTATTACAAATCGTGAGTACTTACATCAGGCATTGTGGGATTTATAAATATGGTCTGCAGAATCTGCCGTAAATAGCACATGTACTCGACGGGGTAGAATTTAACTGCCAATGGACATTGTGGTAGTTCATAATATCTTACAGTACTTCCTATATTTCCACCTTTCACAAACTATTTAAAATTGCAATTTTGAACACGTAGTAGAACAAAACAATTACATTAATATCATCGCGATGTAGTCTGCACCTGGCATTTCTTAGAAGGCTATTGACTAGTTCATTTAAAATTTCGTCGTCAAGTCTTTTGAGAATAAGCGAACGAATCTGATCGGTAATTGATAAGTCTAAATTGTATATTAGTTTATAAACTTAAATTTAACAATAATTGTATTGATATTTTTGATATAAAAATTAACCATTATCAGATAATTTAGAATATATTTTAACATTGCAAATAATAAAGAAGTTCAAAATAAAAGATGCAATTAATTATTTACGATATAATTAATTGGATGTTGTATATAAACGGCAAACCTAATTAGAAATGCTATTTCTGAATTCTTAAATATCAACTGTTGGTGATGCTGTTATATATATATATATATATATATATATATATATATATAATCTGTTTAATTATCAGTTAATTAATCCAGAGAACAAAAACTTCTAATTTATTAACACAACGCGTTTCGAAAAATATATATATATATATATATATATATATATATATATATATATATATATATATATATATATATATATATATATATATATATATATATATATATATATATTAATATGATATCTTGATAAATGCCATCAATAATTTGAATAATAATGATTTATACCTAAATAAAAATTCTAATTCTAGAGAAAATATTTTTCTGAAGTAAAAACATTATTTTAAATAGTTGACGATAATCCATTTATTGATAAAGAATTATTGGAGCTGGATCAAAGAAAGAAGGAAAATTTTATTGATATTTCGCTAACCTCTGTTAGCATCTTCAGAAAATTACAATTTGATAAAGAATTATTGGAGCTGCATCAAAGAAAGAAGAGAAATTTTATTTAATATTTCGTTAACTCCTGTTAGCATCTTCAGAAAATTACAATTTGATGAAGAATTATTGGAGCTGGATCAAAGAAAGAGGAAAAATTTTATTTGATATTCCGATAACCTATGTTAGCATCTTCAGAAAATTACAATTTGATAAAGAATTATTGGAGCTGGATCAAAGAAAGAAGTGAAATTATTTTTGATATTTCGCTAACTTCTGTTAGCATTTTCAGAAAATTACATTACAAAATGCATCTGAAGATGCTAACCGAGGCTACCGAAATATCAATAAAATTTTCCTTCTTTCTTTGATCCAACCACAATAATTCTTAACATTATAATATTCCATAATGATAACTTACAGAAAATAAATACATCAAAATCTAAAATTAAAGAATAAATCAAATTTTTCATGTCTTGTTCAAAAATTCAGATACTAAATGTTGAATTTAGCATTTGAATGATTTAATCGTTCGAATTAATTGGAAATCTTAAATTTATCTTATAATTTGAGATTTTACATCTATTGATTTGAAATCTTACATTTTAAATTAAAATTTTAAAATATCCAAATTTTAAATGTTTCCTATTAAAGTTACAGCTCAAATAACAAATTAAATGGTAATAATTTAAAAGATATATTTTACATGTAATATCTTTTACATATAAAAAATATTATCTAATTAGCTAGTGATCTATAATAATGGGAAAAGTGATCTATAATAATGGGAAAAGTGATCTATAATAATGGGAAAAGTGATCTATAATAATGAAAACCTCTGTACATATAAAAAATATTATCTAATTAGCTAATGCATTAGCTTAAGTCACTTTTCTAATAAGTGACTAATAAGATAAAAAGCTTAAGTGACTAATAAAAACGGTTGATTCGGAGTAATATAACGGTCAATATTACTGATCTGTAAATTGTATATATAACGGATATATAATTAAAATTATTTTAGATTATACAAACTCTACTTTAAGTCTTAAAGCTGAAAAACAAATTCATTATTGATTTTTCTACAATTTATTAATATTGGATTTATTATTTTCGGGATACACAGCTTAAAT
The DNA here is from genome assembly GCA_012934845.2 of Pomphorhynchus laevis. Lineage (NCBI taxonomy): Eukaryota > Metazoa > Acanthocephala > Palaeacanthocephala > Echinorhynchida > Pomphorhynchidae > Pomphorhynchus > Pomphorhynchus laevis. The sequence goes on along the minus strand of WNNJ02002953.1, from coordinate 30,284 downwards.
CATGTTTTTATATTAATTAATACATAGTTGAGAAAATTCATTATACCTCTTTACCTTTCGGTACCGGGTAAACAACATAAATACACCAAAGGTTTATCAATTTACAAGTTGTATTTCAAAATCTTCTCCTACTATTAATATCGGATAGTGACCAATTTTTTGAAATTGGACAAGTGAAGTTATCTCTTACCTACGGAGCAGTATAGATTCCGCCCGTAAAGGTCAACGTCCGATGCAATAAAGCATGTCCGTAACGAACTAACCTCTTGTTTCGCTAATCGTAGACCGTTGTATGCTACTTTTGTTGACATTAAGAAGCATTTGACACAGTGAATCGTTCTTTGTTACTTGATAAACTTTCCACTAGTGTCCGTTAGTGGTCGCTTTTTGTATCTTATTTATTCTGTGCTTCAGCCTAATCGCCTTAAAGTATCTGATGGTATCAACACCTCTGATTTCTTTTTTGCTAATCGCGGTGTTTTACAGGGAGATCCAGTCAGCCTTATATTATTTTACTTTTTGGTTATTGATTTGCCTATGCATCTTAGTCATGCATCGAATGAAGTATCGTGTACCCTCTATGCCGACGATCTAGTAATATTAGCCAAAGATCTTTTATCCGCTTAATGATCACCTACATGGTAAATCCTCGAAATTAGTTGTAGCAACCTCTTATGCAAAAAACTTAGGTTCTTTATCTTTCTCAGGAGCCATCCGGTATTTTCGAAGTATGTTGCTTCCCATAGTTTCATATGCTTTGCCAGTTATCTGGTCGGATTTAAGTCCCTTCAATTTTCAGCAGTTGGACAAGTGTCAATGGAGATTCGTGAAGCGAATTGTTGGAGTCTCACCAAAATGTTCTTCATCGGTTATAGCGATACTATCATCGTTAGAACCTTGCTCTAAATACATCTGCTCAACATTTAATCTTGAACACACTGCATCATTTACTACTAACCTGAACATGTTCTTTCGAAAGACGATGTCATTGGATTCTGAATTTTATCTTACTCCGGCATTCTTACAGACTAAACGGAGAGAACCCTGTGCAAGGAAAAGACCGCTGATCTGGAGTGCATCTGTCCATGGATATCACGATAAATTCTACGCTATTAGAATCCCAGTACATGCACGATGCTCTTTGTACATTTGTGTCCTTTGCAAAAACGAATGCGCATCTAACCTGCATATCTTAACTTGCCCAATTAATACTTATATTAATTAATATAATATTGATAAATAACAATTCCATATGAAAAACAGATAGATAATCAAAATTTAGCATTTAAAATTATCCGGTTTTTTAAAAGCGTAAACCAAAAAGATACCCTCTTGGTGTAGTTTACAGCATCCTTTGCTCATGATGTGAGAAAATATATGTGGGATAGACTTGTCGTTACCTACGATAGAGTCTTCTTAAACACGCACATGTTAAATGTGTTACTGCACAACATGTTCAAAAGATTGGTCAATGCCTGGATATTGGCTCTGTAAAGATTGAGCTGATTCAACCTCATTTAAAAACTAGACTTGCCTCAAAGTCACTATTGATGATGTCCTTTTGACAGAAATGTTTAGAGGGCACTACTGGAGGCTATGATCTATGCTTGCATTGATATGTTTTTTGCAGTAATTGTCTTCTTTGTTTTTCGACTTTTATGGTGTCTGGTTTATTTTGAATCTAATTTAAATTTTCTTCTTCGTAGTTGATTTTATTGTCTCTACAATTTCATTTTTAATTGTTTAATTTATAAAATGTTTTCTTTTGATTGCAAAAAATTTCTTGTGAATTACTAATTGTTCTTGTTGTTTTTTAATATTTTCATATTTTTTTAAGTCAATACATACTCGTTTCTGCTCAGTGTATTTTTATTTTGTTATTTGAACTAACAGATATGTAGCTGTTATTTCCTGACATAGCATAAAAATGCAAAACGTTTATGATGATACAACTCCTGATGATGAATACATTTGTGTATGAAAATTTGAATAACCCTTTTTCGATATTGCTAAAATAAAAATTTTGATTGTCCAGTTGTTTTTCATACAATTTTTGAGACAATAAGTATCTTTAACATTTCAATTTTCAATTATAAACCGCTTAAACTTAAATTATCGAAAGTTTTAATTTTTTAATTAACCGATTTAATTTACCTGGAACTGTAAGACCATGCATATAAAGCGCTATACAACTAGATTTCGAAACAGCACGATATGATGGAACAACAGGCGAAGACGAGGAATCCTTCAATTGCTGAAAATAAATGCTAATATTAAAATAAAAATAAAACAGTATACCAATGGTTGATCACATGCTACGTCGCTGTCTTAAAAATAAAAAATCAATATACGTAGAATTAAAACAAAATAATATCACTTTGACCATCATTTTCGCTTTGTTGGTTCTCTTGAGTTACTTCGGTCAGCCTATAATATTTAGACCAAAATAGTATCATCGAGTAAATTATTTAATTTTGAAACTGATAAAAATATTAATATATTTTGCATAATTTATACGTATTTATACATAGAAGTAATATCAATTTTGCCATCTGGAATAAATAGGCCATTATGAATTTCATTTTAAATGATGAAGACTAATGGTGAGATAAAACGTTTTTAATTAAAAAATATCTAGTACAAAATATGGAGTTTAATATAATCTATCATAAAACTATAGCTTAAATGAGGTTAAACGGTGTGTATCAACTTGCCGCGGCGAATTGATGCATCGCTCAAATAGTGGTAATAATCGATTTTTTGCATCAACTCGCTGCATCGGCGAGTCGATGTGGTATTTTCATTTTTTAAATAAATTTGATTTTAACCCTTTTGCCAGATTCAGTTTGTCTTTTGTTTGGTCAGAGAAAATCAAACAAAAATAACCTCTTTAACTTTGATCGAAAATTCAAAAATGAAAATGTGCGATGGCGTTGTCAAATAAGATATTGTTCTTCTAGATTGGTTTTAAGCAAATAACATATTATAATTTCGAAGACGATCATATAAATCACGGATATATGAATAAGGATGCATTCATGCGATTGAAATTTGAAATATTATCTTGGAATAAAGAATAATTATTTGTAAAAAGCACATAACTCAAATTGATTAAAAGTTTATACAAAACCAGACTTACAATATATAGTATATGCTTTCTTCATTATTGGCGCGATAAACAAACATGTTTCTTCGATTAAACACAACATGACTATGGAACGCTTTATGAATTGCGCTCATGCCTAAAATTAAAAATCTAATAAAATTGAAATTCAAAAACAGAACTACCAGCACTGCAATGTCGGAAACTAGATGGTCTAAGACGAACATGTAATGGAAATAATGAAACCCATTGCACATCACAAGCGAATTGACCAGGGATTACAAATGTGTCAGGCTTCGTAATTGCTTCATTTGATGTATTACACTCTAAACGATAAATGTTACAAGGGAGCGATGACATTCAATAAATTAGAATTGAAATACAATTAAAAATAATATTATACAATGGATTAACGAATTATTTTGTATTTTTGAAAATTATTGTAAAAAAATAAATATTTGATTATTGAAGACCAACTTCCTGTTGTAACAATAAAACAGGCATTGCTTTAATAAATCTTTGCAAAGTGTGGAATTAGTGCGTTACTAACCAATAGCTTATTCTGGTCTATTCTTTTTATTATACAAAAGAGTGAATTTCTACAAAATTTAAATTATTTTATTTTTGAAAATGTTTTAGATAATGGTTTTTTTGCAAATGTTAGTTATTTTGTAAATTTGACCAATCAACATATATGTGTATGTACTGTTGAGATTATTAGATTTGGTGAATGTATTGCTTGTACGCCCGATATATCAAGATTTTTAATGTTTAAAATACATGTTTATTTTTTATAAATAATCTAAAAATTATAATTGTCAACTAATTATTAATCAATTTTTATTGTTAATCACATACAAGATAAAAAATGTTTTTTTTATTTTTTAACAATGACTTTTTATGATAGCAACAATCATCAAAAGTGTGGTATTTTCTTTCATCTTTCTACTCAAACAATAAAATATGCATAAATGATAGATGCATCGAAGTAAACAATAAAATATGCACATTTATTAATGAACCTGAATCAAGGAAAGTTAAATCAAATGCAAAATCTCACCATTTAAAGGGTGATCATCATCTTCGGGAACTAAAAATGCATGACACATTCTCGTATCCTCCAGCTCCTTTAATAGCATTATCTAAACGAATGTTAAATGTTATCACCAATTTAGTAAAACTTTTAAGTAAGGTATTTATTTAATTCTATTATTCAATATAATATTAAAAAAATATTATATATTATACAAAATAATAATTATAGTTTATTTATATTATTAATTGCTAATTATATCATAATTATAACTAAAGACAAAACTTATCTTTAAGTGAACACGATTCAGAAATAGGTATTCTTACGAACCTTGAGTATAAAAATACAAGTGAACCCTAGTTAAAACTTACTGATTTTAATATCTTAATGTTAAATAAGATATCAATGTAAGTTTTATTATGTCTAACATATTGCAAGGCCGAAGAGTTCTTCCTGTGCCGTGTGCAAAACATGTACATTTTTGTGTAATATTTCAAATCCGGGTAAGAATATTGTCGAAAGGTGAGAATATAAGAAGTTGTTTAAATATCCTTTAAAAAATCTTCTTTAAACTGAAACTGTTAAATAATCTTCTTTAAACTGAAAGAGCAGAACATAGCTGAATTCATTATGGTAGCCGTGTAGGAATGCAACCTACTTGCATGTCTGTTTGGATAATTTGTATAATTAATATCAATTAATTATAATTTTAATTAATTGTATTAGATGCAATAAAATACTTTTATTGCAATTAATAAAATAAAAATAAATAAAAATAAATAAATTTTTATTGCAATAAATAAAATTATTAATTATTTTAAAATTAAAAATTATAAAATCAAGTAAAAATTCACTGTATAATTATTTTTATTTGTTATGCTTATTTAAATATAGTTTTAAGCTTTAACTCTAAACGTTGTTCTACATATGGTTAAACATATTTTTTGTTTAATGCTTAAATCAACATAATGTTTAAAAGGCTACAAAAAAGATTAAAGATGTAATCCAACTAAAATCGAAAGTCTGGTTCTCACAGGGTATTCCACCTCAAATCGTTGAATACGCTAAGTAACATAAAATAGACGTGAATTTGTATTCAATCAAAATTTGATGATAAATGTATTATAATTTTAACTATTTAAATTAAACGGAATTTATTTATATTTCACTAATAATTAATTTTAATTTTTACATCGAACATAATAATTATTAATAATAAAGTATTAATAACCGGATTTTTATTTTGTAATTAGAATTGCACATTATATGTTTATTATATATGGTTATCAAGTATAAATAATGGAAAAATAGAACATTTAATAAAATTTTATTAAATAAATATTTAAGAACATATTCTGAAATTAAAAAAATTACAATTCTCTCTGATACAAGAGACAAGTTGATAGTAATTTCTCATGAATATTCAATTCCACTTGTGATATTCAATGTTTGCATCAATGACCTTTTTCACATCATAAGTCTCCATTACAAGAAAAAAATCATGTCGCTATAATAGATACAAATGTTGTGCTGAAATGTATAAATACAAAATATTTCATAACCCCAAAACTGGAATACCAAATACGAGGCGAAAGCCTGCAAACCTAAAGTTGTCTTATTTTAATTTAATTAAAAAAGTTGAATTTTATTAAAACATGTAACATTTTTAATGTTAAATATAAAATTTAAAAAGCCGAAACAAAACATTTTTAATTTTGCTACAAAATTTAATCCTTTTTAATAAGCATTTAAATTTCTACAAAAACAATTTAACGCTTTTGGTATGAAACACATATAGACAACCTAGACTTATACCTGGTTAACTTTTGTACATAGTCGATCAACGTGCACGGATGTTTTGAAAAACAAATCAAAGGGAGTCTTCGATTCTGATAAACAACTTAAAACGCATACATTGAAACAAAACGTTGTCAGTCGTACTCAACGTGAAGAAGGATTTCGACATATTCGTTAAGCTCTTCGTTCATTGCCATTACATATGAACTTTGCATGCGAAATAGTAACCAGAATCCAGGTAAAACTTTGGGGCTTATCCATATTTCATCCTCGTCATCATAATCTGTATTTAGGTCGTCTTTTTATAATTAAAGGAAACAATTTGAAGTTAATTACATTTATTTTTCCATACTCAAAATTTTGAAATCAAATTTAAAAAAAAATTATATTTATTACATTTTGAAAATAACCTAAATCAAATAATATCAATGTAATATTATTGAATTGAAACTAATAATTATCGAAAATAACTGCATATATCAATTAAACCTCTACCGGGTATGTTAATCTATGTATCGATGGGAAGTCATCTTGTCTACAAACAGTTCAATTTAAGTACGATCTAAGTATGTGATCTAGTAGATATGCGACTATAACGTCGATGATTTCTACAATTTAGCATGAATAAAAATATTACACTACATGGACTACCAATGTTGCCTATTTGCAACGATATAACCGATCATTAAAGAATTGATTAGTAACATTTATGTGTATGGATATATTAGTGATTGTAAACGCGATTAGTATGCTTAACATTAGGAGGTTGTTTGCTAATAGTTGTTTGTTTGGATGCAAATTTGGAAATATGTTTTAATTTCAGCTATCCGGAAATGTATTTGTAGCGAAGCTGACTGTGTGGATTTTGTTCCACATTCCGTTATGGTAATTTACTCATTTTTTCACTTGTAAGAGTATTACAATCGTAAAGCCCCGTTTTGAACATTTGAATGGTAAATATTAATCACAGTTAGTTCATAAACTACTAAACTCAAGTGATTTGAAGTACGCGGAAGCTTTAATAAGCGTACAATCTTAGAACTATATGAAACCGCAATCGCTTCATATAGCACATTGAAGAGTGAATGTACATTACAAAACTTTACTAAACAGGTGGACATCGATAAGAAAATAATAGGAACATTGTTATCTCAGGAATTAATGTATGCTTGATTAGTGAAAACGTTGTAGAAAACACCTGTCATAAATTTTTGAACGCTAAAATGCTTAGAAACTCTGTATATCTTAAATATATCAAAGATATATATCTGATCTTTCGCGTTCTGAAAGTCGTAGGTTGGTATCGACTTTCACTGAAAATAATCATAATATACCGACGCAAACAAACCGAAAAATTAAAAGTCAGAACTGATGAATTTAGGCTCACTCCCAAATACTTTAATACGCCAGTCTTTCAATAATAAAATAACGTAGTTTATCATTGATAAACTTGCGTTTCATATTGTTGACAAACATACGGTTTTGAAACTTCGGACTTTGAATGAAATATGTTAGATCACATCGACTTATTGATAAAGTTGGAAAACGTAAGGGTTACCCTTTTTATTTTATATAGAAATAGTCGTAATCTGAACAGTAAATTTGAAGAATTAGAATATCTAAGTTATCGCAATGGTAGTGATGTAGTTACAAAAACTTGGATGAACTATTATAATCAACCATACACGATAACTAATGCTGATAACCATATACAGTTCACCAGGAGGTAATATTGAGTAGGGTGCAATAATTTGTTCAACATAATTGTTGTACAATTATGCAGTCAGAATGTAAATACAGTTTTAATATCTGGCCAATTCAATAACTGTAAGACATAAAACCCTTGCAACTATATTCTCATGAAAGTTCATTATATTTCAATACTCATGAAAGTTCTAAGTTTGTTTGGAAAGCTAAAAAGTGTGCTCCTTGTGATACTTTCGACCACAGGATAGTATTAATAAAGCCATTTATTAATACTATCAAAAAATGTTAGTAAGTACATACCGATAAACGTCATCATCATTTGTAAATTTAATATGTAATGATAATTGAATTCCACATTTAAAAATGTGGGATTTAAATGATTTCGCATTTTTAATTTGGGATCATGACGAAATTCTGCATTTTGCCATTCACGTTTGTGAATGAAACATTTTTGAAAGAGCTATAAAAGAGTAAGGATTAAAGGCCGACATCAATATGAAGAAAAGTATGTGTATATTTCAGTTAAACTGACAAATTCAATTACTTCCTCCGGGAATAAAATGCCAAATAGTAGAGGAATACTATAATCTAGGAATATTATCAATCTTGCCATTAACTATTCCAAAATTAAGTATTTTCTTAATGTTGTGAATCTTTAATCCATTGATATACGAAGTGTCTACATAAATGGACATGCAGTAGAATCTCGCATTCAGCGTATAGTTATGGGTACATTTTTCAAAATTATGATGTGCAAACTAGTGTGTTGAATGTATTAAGGGCTTTGTCAACATGTAAACAAAAGCATTTGCGGACCTAAGATACATGTAATAATACTAAAATAGTTCAAATTTGAAATCTTAGCTTTGTTAGATAGAAACTCATTAAGCGACAGGTCCATAACGGCTTGAATTAAAAGATCTTACGTTGTTCCTATTCCTAGAGATGACAAACATATCTTTCTTTCCTCATTCGATCATATATCTCGTTCCACCCATTTCTAAATATTCGAGAGTATTGCAGCTCCTGATGTATTTCATGATTGTTCATAATAATTTCATTAACTGCAATCAGTAAAGATTTTGACATAAATACTGTGCAAATGATATCGGATTTTTAAGTGCATAACATTCTCTATCATAAATTGCAGAACCTTCCTTCTTAGCAATTAGGTTGAGTTGATGTTAATCTGAGTGATCGTTGATAATAAGATATCTTATAGAATATAACAATATCTCCTGTTTTCTTTGTCACAAAAAAATTCCCTTATCAATTTCCCTTATAACCTTCAATGTTTGCATTAACGAACTTTGTTACCATAAAAATATCCATCAAGAGAAATAAAACCATTTGGGCTAATAGATGAAAATTTTATGCTAAAATGGAAAATCCAAAAACTGGACTAGCATACCAAATACGAGGCAACTTAATGCGAACGTGAAGCTCTCTGCCATGCTTGTAAGGGCATTGCATAATCAGTAATTATCAAACAGTTTCACGTATGATCATTCGTACTCTCACATGATAATCCAACATTATCTACACGTGAATAAAGAACGACGAGTCAGTAGGTGGTTAAAGAACGATTGAATATCCAAAGCATTAAATGAAAACGGTCATTATTTAGAAAATATAGAATACACAGAAAAAAGGATAAAAGAATTATATTGGTATAGCGGTAAATACAACTAAATAAAGAAAGCAAACATCTACCAAAAATTTTGAAATTCGCCGAAATCTTTTGAATATTTTTTACTGAAAAATACATGCATAAAATTGTAACTAATAAAGTAGTGATAGGAATATAAATTTGAAATAGAAATTTGGTTTTACATTTTTATCACCGAAATGTATTTGAAAACTTATCAAAGAAATATATTTTAAATTGATCTTTGAAAATATGCAGCTTAAAAAATGTTACAGAAATATCAATTATGTTTAAAAAGTTTGCTAACGATCTACTCGATGTATTTACTTTTTTTCATAATCTACGCTATTTTTTGAAGAATTTAAATATGTGGAGTCGATAAGCAAAGAATTTTAAATTAAATAAACAATATATTTTTAAAATCAAATCAGTGAGTTAATCACTGATTAAGTCACTGATTGAATAAGTGACTAGATGCGATTGTTGTAAAAACGTTTACATTCATAAAATTAAAAATAGATCTTTGAATTTTACCTATGTAGTCCAATGAGAAAGAACGTATTACTGGTTTGTACGATACTGGTATATCTTGTTCAGAAAGTGAAGGTCGTTTACATCTCTTGAAATATTCAACATGAACGTCACTATGCCAACGTCGAATATTCGATTGATTTCTACTTGATGCAAGAGTGTTAAGGTCAGTTCCGTCAATGGACTGTCGATTACGTCCAGCATGCGTTAAAGAGCATCCTTCATCAAAACAACAGAGTACAAACAGCTCCACACTAATGCGACGAAATCTGAAAGACTGTCCTGTTTCTGGATCGTTAAATATAAGTGAAGACAATTCCTATCAAAAAACGTCGTTTGCAATTTTGTAATTCTGTTTTTAATTAAAAGAATTAAATAGAATGTTTTCATTTTCCATTTTTTCCTAGCGATAAATATAAATTTTTATTTGGCAAATTTATAGACATTGTTTCTGTTTAAATTTGCTATACTAGACTTGTGATAAATAAGTAAATATAAGATAAATATAAGAATTTATAAGAACATATATACATAAATAAATATAAGATAATAAATATAAACTAAATATAACATATTATATAATATATACTATGTTATAATATATAATATATTATAATATCATATATTTTAGCTAAAATATTTTGTGTAGAATAGTGCATATTTGATCACATTTTTATAATGCATATTTGATCACATTTTTATAATGCATATTTGATCACATTTTTATAATGCACATTCGATTAGGTTGTATCTAAACCAAAAACATTGTGTTTTTGTTTAATAAAAACACAATTTAATTTATATATTAATATAAATATTACACCAATAATTTTCATAATGAGACAATATCAAGTTATCGCAATCATCAGGACAATTTGTAATATTAATCTATAATTAATTGGGTATTCTTGGAAACTTTAGCTTAGCGATGAATAGAAATAGCTGATGTCCAGATTGTCCATATGGTGGCATATAACCGCCACCATATGGACACAATCTTTAATAGTCAAAGATGACAAAAATTATAAAGCAATATAATTTGCTAGATCCAATTAATTAAGTAGAAGTTCATGTTTTACGTCTTTGTTGAGCTTCGCGAATCGAGACTTTATCGACTCGTTTTTATAGAGTTATTTTCTTCAATACCATAACTGTTTATATCCTTGTAAATTTCGAAATAAGGACAAGTTGCCAGTGTTAATTATGTCCGTGCACTCACCCAAATGTATTTCGCAATTCTACAACTCATAACGGAATGTGCTTCCAATAGAGGTATTTTCGCAGGACCAAAAGCATTTAAATTCGTAAACTACATTACGATCTGAATCGATCAGAACTATTCACGATATTTATCTAATTACGATCAAAACTAGGAGATTATCAGGAAAGATGCACAATTATATATTCGTAATGATAATAATCGCAACATTTAAATATACCGGAGATTAGATTAATAGATTATATAAAAGATACAATAGATTATATAATATAATATAAATAATAATTATAAAATTATTATATTATATATAATCTAATATAAATTAAAAAAAAATAAAAAGTTAACCAAAAATCAACAGTAAATCACTTTAATACATCACTTTAATTCTGCAACTAATTAAAATGTTCAACAGTTGTGGGGTACATAATACAATATGTACTTACCTTTCTGAACATATCGCATGATGCATACGATCCAAGGACAAACTTAAGTGCGTGAATGTGCAGACAACAATTTTTGTTAAGTGTACAATCTACTAGGTTTGATGAAGTAATATGGTCGACTACAAAGTACAATTGAGCTTTTGAAAATGGAAATACTAGCATAGCTGATGCCAATTCGTTTTCGAAGATCCATCGTATCTTAAATTTAGATTTAAATTGATAGAATATTTAGTTATATAACTTTTAATAACAAATAATTAATTAATTTTTACGATTAATAAAATATATCAATATTAATATTAATATTATATTAAAATATATCAATTAATCTGTATGACTAAAACAACTTTAAGTAGTAAAATCGTCAAATTATCTACCATTCTACACATTAAAATTAACAGAAATGATTAATGATTAATTAACAATAATATCAATTAATCTGTATGACTAAAACAACTTTAATAGTTGTTTTAATTTAGTAAAATCGTCAAATTATCTACACAATTGAGTAATTATTTGATAACAAATTGTGTGAATTATATATTAATCAATAATTATATAAATAATTATTGCGATAAAAATAATTATTTAAATAATTATTGCGATTATATATTATTAATATATAATCGACTGATATTATTTTATTTTAGCATAAATTAGGGCACGTAATCATTTTAATTAAAAGTAATTATGAATAGTAAATAGGTGTCTCCAATTGTCATATAATTGTAAATACAAAGAAGATAATTATTTCTTTCTCAATTTAGATCCAATATTTCGGTAGCACATAAGCACACCATTATTAAGGATTATTCAATTTGAAAATAAAAAATCATAAAATATAGTACAAAAACATAGTAATTAGTGCACATTAGTCGATATCTATTCAACCATTAGGTGGTAGTAAAATTGTGCAGCTATCATTCGAGGATTTTATTTCATAGAAAGGTCTGCTTTATTTCCTTAAATGCTCGTAACCTCATTGAGGCTAATGTAAATCGAGTCCATTATTTTCCTTTTACATGCATTGGTCTCAACTTTAAAGTTATTATGGAAGATACATCCAGAATATGATTGTATTTTATCACATGTTGTGACACTGCACAACTAAATTTGGATTTGTCTAATCGATCATTCTTAATCGTTGTTTTATGTTCTTTTTCTCTTGTATCCAATGATCTTCCCGTTTGTCCTACTTAATGTAGCGATCAAGTTTCACATTTGAATGCATAGGTGTCTCCTAGCCAATTTGTTTAGGCTTAATCTTAAATAAATTTGCTAAGTTTGGTTGTGCTTTAGTAAACGGGGACACGTCTTTTTTCTGCCTCTAAATCTTGAATAAATTTCTGTTTGAGCATGTAATTAGCTGTTTCATTTATTTATAAAATCTCTGCATATATGTTCTTATTATTACTCTCTGTTTTAATATTGGAAGATATTCGTTTGGCATGGTGAATGGCTCTCGACATAAGGCGAAGTGGATAATTAGTATTTATTAATATTGAATTGATGGTCCTTATTTAACTTGTAAGTAGATTTCTATTAGAGCAAATATAAAAAGCTATAAGGTAATATGACCTTGCTAATAAAAATCTCCAATCAATCGGTGTAGCAGCTTTCAAATTAGGTCATCTTCGCCTCGTGAACAATTTGGTTTTCGAAGCAACCAATCAACTCTTGATACATGGTTGAACTGTACCAACAGTTTCTATTAGAACTGTTGGTACATCTTTGCGATGTAGTTTTCAGTTTATTGCTGTTTCTAGTTATAACATATCTATAGTAAGCAATTATACTATTTACACGTTTATAATTGCATTCAAGTTTTGTAGAAATATTTCAGCAAATATCGGACCGAAAGGAGATCCCATTAGAACGCCATCAGTTTGAAAAAAAATTTAATGCTATATAGGAAATTGCTATTCTTCGTACAAAATGATAACAAGGAATGCCACTCGGATTAATCTATTATGCATTATAATAGATTGTTTGGTCTCGATGGTCACGCCACTTCATTACCTGAATAAAGTGGCGTGACCAACGAAGCATTTGTAGCTTATAACTCTTTGATAATATTGTTTCTATTTCAACTAGTTAGTATTTTCGAATTACACTTGATCGAGAATTTAAAGACGCCTTCTTGCCAATTGCATCTAGATTTGAAAAAAGCAAGTCAATACTGCTACTTTCTGCAATAAAAAATAAAATTGTGATAAAATGTAATCAAATTCCTTTTCCTTTAATAATAAAGGAAAAATAATAATCAAATTATTGACTTTAGCGAATTTCAGTATGCTGACGAAAATTTATATTATATTAAATATATCAATGCAGATAATTTGTTTTGGTCTTAACCAAAATTAAAAATTCTTTCAGAGTAACTAAAATGAGTATAATACGATGTTGTACTCATTAAGATATTCTAATGGAATAAGCAAAAAACAGAATTTTAATATGTTGTGGCATAAAAGTGAAGGAGCGCGTTGGATTAGATTTTCAATGCAGTATCAAGATAAAGAGTTAAACGAAAACTGACTAAACACTTAATCGTATGATGGTATTACAAGATCGTTATCAAATAAAACAGAATTTAAAAGACTTCATATATATGACTTATATATGCATATGACTTCATTATATTTTCCGAGAGATTATGTAAGCAATGAACTAATGGAGTAGCTCATTAACACTCTTATATTTAAATCAAATGATTCGGACACGTTTAAGATGTCCGAAATGTTTATTAAGTTAAGTTATTAAATATTGTAAATAAGGCGAAGGAAATGTCCAACAACTCTGATATCCTTCATGAACTTATAAAATAATATGTACCTGTTAACAGAGTCGAAAACCGTTTTGAAATCTATAAATATAGCGTAAATAGATTTACTTTAACTAAAACTATCAATTACATAATCTAACTATCTGTAGTGTATCAAGGGATGATCGGTTGCTGCGAAAAACAAATTGTTCACGAGGCAAAGGGGTACCACGATATAAAGGGAGTCGTAACTATAGCATATAAAGTGAGCTTATACGAATGGTTTAAAAACGCTATTCCTTAATATAATTCTGTCGAATTTATTTAATTCTTTCCTTATTTTTTTTATATTCCAGCAGAATGTGAAATTGCACGTATAATAATGAAGTCAACAACAAAATAATATAAGTTGAATATAAAATGATATGAAGATATTTTTTGCTTGTGTTGCCGTTATTGTAGAACTTGGAGTGTAACTAATTTATTTTTATATTGAGATTATATGTAAAATAAAAGCAAGCGTTGTGGAAAGTTTCAATGACTGGATCAACATAATTGAAAATAAAGTCAGTCCATACAAGACATCAACAATCGCCAATGAGTACTTTAGAGATAAGGCTAATACAAATTAAATTTAATATCAATATAATATAATATTTTATATTGAAATCAATATAAAAGTCACCTGAAAATATTTCTTCTTAAGATAGAAGCATAAAAGTAGAATTGATTAGACAAACTGCTTAAATTTGCATAATCATATAAAGGTTATAAACTACTTATCATTCAAAAATTAATTTTGAAATAAAATAATTTCAAATAAAAATGAAATTACACAAAAAAACTTAATTTACCTCTTTTGTAAGTTTCACCATAAATGAAGTTAAAATCATTTTTATATGATCATTAGGTGTATCCTCTTTGAATCTAATAAAGAATATAACGCTGTATATATATTGAGAATTTTTATAGTACATTTACCGTCCATCTTTTGAGTCTAAAGATCCGTATCGCATTGTTTCTGTAATTTTTCTTAATCGGCATTCATCTGATGGATCCTTGCTTTCATCCACCACTACATAGTCAATGTCCATAACAACATCGTTTAAGGGACTAATGCCCTTTTGGCCACGACAGTTACTTGATCCGTAAGACGAAAGACTCGAACGTGAAAAAACATAGTTAGGAAGCATGCAACATTCTACAATTAGATAAACAGAGGTATCCTGAGGAACCAGCACATCCTCAACACATTTCGAAAGCGATGCTAGAACAACAAGGTCTTTAAAATATAAAGCTACTTTATTACCTAGACACAATGGTATTGATTCAAAAAGATCGATAGGAACAGTTCTATCTAGAGATCCGCACACTACCTTCACCGAGAAACTTAAGAACAAAGCATGTTCCATCAATATATCGCTGCGAAGATCTTCCCAAGTCAATGAACTTCTGTTCGATGAAAAGTGAGCTATATGTTTTAGCAATACACATATTATAAATTCGATTAAAATATGCCATACATGAGGTTTCTACTGAATCATCATTTTGTAAAAAGTCGGACTGCATAGAAATAAATATTAGCAAATGTCATAATCAAATATACCGTTTTGGCAGAATATATACATAGTCCGGGTTTTACAGAAACTGGCATAGCATACAAGCTTATTAATTTGACAAAACGATTATGAAAGCTCCTAATAGATGTTGTCCGGGGTCGTGTACATTGGCAAACATGAGAACTTATTGAACTTTCTCTAAATTGAGTTTTATAATACTCTTATTATTAACGCAATTATAAAAATAAACAAAATTAATTCGTTATTAACACTTAAAATTTAAAAAACATATCGCAAAGTAAAAATAAAATAAAATTCAAGTAAAGAGAGCCTATAATGAGTTATCTTATAATCCTTGTTTACAGTATTTATGTTTACAAAAAACATGCGTTTAAACATGTCCTTGCTTCTTGTATAATTGATTCATAAATTATTTTAAACCAATTAATTATAATATAATAAATTGGCTTATAATTTAATTGTGTTAATATTTTATTTTAAATATTTAAAAAATGTCACATTAATATGATTATAATTTAATTATGTTAATATTTTATTTAAAATATTTAAACAATGTCACAATTTGTGAACTCTAAATAATTAATTAAATAATGAACTCTTTATAATTTGATTAATTAACGTAATTAATTAAATAATTAATTTAAAAATTTATACTAATTTAATTATCTTCATATTTTATTAAAAATATTTAAAAGAATTTGACAATTTGTGAAAAGTAATCAGCAGTCACCTGATAGATGAGGCTTCTCGAAAATGTCCACAAGCAAGTCGCAGGTAGTCAGTATAAGGAACTTCTTTAGAGTTACGAGTACAACATGACAAAGCGGTCTCTACGTCTTGAGTAGAAACACTAATATTGTTTAGAATGCAATTAAATACGACTAAATAGGGCAACACTAAACGTTAATTTACGGGTACGGCATTTTGATTACCTTTTGTAACAGTGCGATCAAATATAGTAGAATATCGAATACTTTCGCGGTACAGTATTTCAGAGCATTCTTCGCGGCTAAGTTGTCCGGAATGATAGGAAAGTCGGCTTCGATCTAGTAAGAAAATTTACTTAGAAACAATAACTTAGTTTTGTTTCTACTTAGTAAAATAAGTTATTTCTAATAATTATTGTTGATAAAATCATACTAAACGAATGTTTAGTATTAAACTTAAAAAATATAACTTCAAATAAATAACAGTTGATTTACTCTAATATGCTAAAGCTCACGCAACTTTCTACCAAATAATTGAAAAGCAATATACTTTATCATTTTTAAAAATGTCACGTAGTCGGCGAATAACTTGATTATCAAATATATTGATATTATACACAGATTAGGAAAACTTTAAATTAAACTATTAAAAATGAATTTTATATAAAATATCAATCACAATATTTATAAATAAGAAACAAAATTAATGTAAATAATAACAAAGTCTACGCCTCTTTGGTTAAATTACTTGCGATTAGGAAATATCCGAATAGCAAAATTTATAGTGATTCTTATAAAACGTTGTAATGCGGATAATGTCAACCCAAATAATGAATTATAATAAAATTATATAATATCTAATGTTATATAATTGATACAATATAATACCGATAAAATAGAATTTTAGTTTACTTAAATATCGAAATTCAAGTTAAATGTATACACAAATTATATCATAATAATAAACAAACTAATACGTTGTTATTAATAAAATGTAATTTTATTAATATTTATTATATTTATTATAATAAATATATGTTGCTTGAAGAGTGAAAGCGACGAAAAAGAACGGACGTAAGCTGGCAAAGAAGTCCAGGCAAGTAAAGAAGTGACGATAAAAGAGCAGATACCATAGTTGGTTGAGTGCAGAGGGACGTGGAAAAGTAGAGTATTGCTTGATCGCAGATCCAATGAGGCAGAGCGCGAATCCAATGAGGCAGAGCACGGTGTAAGTATGGCGGTGAGGGACAGTTGATTCAACTTCTGTGCTATTATCTCGGACATCGCCCTATTTCTTATCGAATCTGCGATTATGCTAGAGCGTAAAAGAAATCCAATGAGGCAGAGCACGGTGTAAGTATGGCGGTGAGGGACAGTTGATTCAACTTCTGTGCTATTATCTCGGACATCGCCCTATTTCTTATCGAATCTGCGATTTAAAGAATACCCGTGGAATAAAAAAATTTATAAAAGAATCGTAAAAGAATACACAAATTATATCATAAATATAAAATTATATAATATATGTTATAATTAATACGTTGTTATTAATAAAATGTAATGCAAATCAAAAATAATTTAATAAAATAAGGTGTTAAAATCATTTGTTACTTTAAGTTTTTGTTAATATATTTGAATCATTTATTTATTCATAATTTTGATTTGCTTAGAAGAATAATTATTACAGATATGGGTTAGTCTAATATTGAAATAACTAAATATATTTGGATAATTTATTTATTGCTGATTTTAATTTGATTAAAAGAACAAAAAAAAACAAAAAATCTTCAGTTATTTTATCAAAACGTTATGGTCTAATATTAAAATAACATCTTTAATTACAAATAAATAAAATATGGTTATGATTTTACTTCTGTTAATATATATGAAATATCAGACTTATTAAAATATCAAACTTATATTAAAATATCAGACTTTATGTATATTAAGTCCATATATAAAGTCCATATATGCATATATACTATATGTATATAAAAATATCGGACTTTATTTCCTTCTTGCAAAATTTCTTCCTAGCTTCTATCATTCATAGTAGGTTGAATAAAGTTGATTAATTAAACATAATTCAAAATCGAGTTTTCTTGTAGTTTATTTATTTAATAGTTTAAATCGATTTAGACACGATCGAATGCATCAATAGACATTAATATATTTATAATTTTATATTAATATAATAATATTATATAATATCTGTGATTGTAACTTTCGGTTGATATTTTATCGATTAGCAATTTATTGAAAAATTTACAAATTCAGTATTCTAGAAAATAACATATTAATAAAATCAAATTTTTAATTAAAAGCAGTTTTGAAAAATTTGATATAAAACGATTTCATTTTCTTGGATCAAATCGTTGATTACAAATTGTTTTTACAACAATTACAAATCGTTGATTGTGATCGATACACCATGATCGATATCTTTCAATAATGATGGCATTTCGATCAACCGACAATGTATAATGTAAGAATTTAAATGCAGTTTTATTTTTAATGAACTGTATATATTTCTATGTTGTCAATTTGAATCTTTATGTTTAAATAGAATTTTAGAAATTTACAATAATTTATAACTTTATATTTGTCTATGATATAATTAAGAATTTGTAAATTTTATTAATTAAGAAAATATCAATATTTTTCACTCACAGACGCAACACGAATAATAAACCTTTTATATAAAACACGACGATTATATTACAAAATTTGAAAACATAAAGATTAAGCGTTCAAGTGTTTTGACATATATAAAAGCATATATGACACATTGACGCAAATAACGTTACGACAAAATTGGGTATAAGAAACGAATCTTGAATCATCTTTATACTAAAAAGATCAGCTTTATGTCGATCTTCAACATTAAACATATTTTTAAATTTTTTGTTTATATATAAAAATATATATAGTTAAGGCATTGTCCAGAATCCACCTGTATTGTCTGGGTGAATTGTGAATTCATTGTTGATTTGTGGAAATTGTCTTAATAAATGACTCTCATTTACTTCATTTGGGCGGGTAAATCATTTATTCGGATGGCATTCATGTCATCCAATTTCTATATATTAATATATATTTCTTATTTATGTAATGAATAGTTGCTAGGTCACACGAGGTGACTTTCGTAGCCTCGTGTGACCTGGATTCGTAGCCTAGATCATGGATTCGTAGCCTAGCAGTCAAGAGTGCAAGCCAAGTACGGAGAGCGACAGCTCGAATCTCGGATAAGTCAAATTTCAAAAGGCGAAGAGTTGGTAGTCAGCCTTCTGACGAGCCCGGGGCTACCAACATTGGCAAAAAGTGGGCGAAACGAAAACGGTTGTGGCAATGGCGCCGTTAGTAGTCAGGGTGTATGGAATTGAATATCATGAAGGAAGGATTCTGCAGCTGGTTTTCAATGCGAAAGTCACCTCGTGTGACCTAGCAACTATTCATTATATATATTGATTAAAAGGTTTATAATCCATCCCTGCTGATCGACGTAATACTGCTCGATCGTTCATATAATTTGAATGTACTTTTTCTGACGAAGGCGTTTAGCCGAAACGTAATTAAGTGTAATAAATAAGAAAAACTAACAACTGATTTTCCTGCTTCTACCTTTTGTATTCAAATTATATATATCGTTAACCAAATCAAATCAAGAATATCAGCGATTTTTCTTTCATAGCACAATACAAGGGCTAAGCTTCCGGCGTAAAAGCCTTTTTCAGAATAGTATGTTTATTAGTTATCAATTGATGATAATATTCAATTAAAGCTGATTATAAAGTTGATTAATTAAACAAAATTCAAAATCAAGTTTTCTAGTAGTTCATTTATTTAATAATTTAAATCGATATAATTGCAAATATATTTAAATTTCATATATTTAATACGAATCGATTTAAATTACCTCTACTTGAACTAACATATGAAGATGTATTATGACGCTGTCTACGAACATCCTTCGATTCTGCAGCATTTGTTTTATCAATGAGCATGCAATTTTGACAGGGCTTTAAGGCATCATCAATAATACGTTTAGATATGTTAGACCAAATTACACGATACAAAAATACAGGATAAACCTTCAAATTGTCGGTAAAATTTGATGGACTTATAAGAACGGTAAATCCGTCGCCGTTCGATGTCCGATCTAGAACATAACATTTCCATTCGTCAAATATCGTACCAATGTGAAGTGAGCGCGTGGGAGTAATTCGTTGTAAAGCAGCAGATAACCACTGATTAGTAATTAACTTTGATGGTAGTTGGATACCATCAGTAAGCTTATCGAGATTGCTATGAAACAGTTGGAATAACATCTTATTGGCTTCACGACCAGATAATGGATTAAACAGTATTAAACACTGTAAACATTGGTTGAGTAAAAAGTTAAGATCAAATTTAAAGGAATTGCAAACAAAAAAGTCATGCAGCAAACTAGGAACGAAAAAATGTTGGCATTCGTCCAAAAGGGCATTTATTGAAAGACCTTCAGCTGATTGAATATATGCTAATGTGGATAAAACTCCAAATGTAGCTGAATCCTCGGCTTCAAGCTAAAAAGGTTTAGGAAATTTGTCAACAATTTTAAAGTGTTAATGCAGTTTTTATCGTATTTGACATCAGACATAACCAGTCAATTTTAAAATTTCCTAAATGAAACGAATACTTGACATAAATATATCTAATATTATGTAAGTTATATAATATTATATAATATAATATCATATTAGAAATGTTTATATTATACATAGGAGAATTATGGTCTAGAAGATATAATATTGAATACATCAGATATAGAATAATTTGCTGACGCTTTAGAAATGAAAAATTATTTAAATGCCAGTTCGTTGCTGTGTATTTAGCAAATCTGCTTGATATTTTTAAAAGATATTTGTACAAAATATCTCAAGTAGCAAGTTTTTAAAATCAACGATTTTCGAAGGTTGACAATTAAAGAATATTATTCTATAAATCCTATAATGCAAATTATATCATAACATAAATTATATGAAACATTAAACATTAAACATTTAAAACAGTAATAATTTATTTCATAAATTATTTAATACTATAATTATTCAATGATTCCACTAGATATACATATTCAGGTAAGAATAAGTTTCCATAAATTTGTTTCAATAAAAAAATGCTTTTAGACATTTCCTTCTTCTTGTATAACTGATTCGTAAATTATTTAAAATCAATATTAAATATTTAATATTATATAAAATATGATATATAAATATTAGATTTAGTATCTATTATATTTAATATGTTAAAAGATAAATTAAAATATTAGATTCGATCTGTAATATAAAATATCTAATGAGAAATCATTTTAATTTAAATTTATTTTTTGTTTGATATAACTTAAGTATAAATCAACATATATTCAAGATAAAATATATAATAATATCATATAAAAGTTATTATATTCAATAAAATAATGATCAGATTAAATAATGATAATTTAGGAGTTTAAAAAACATAACTAAATTTACAATTTATACAATTATACGATATTTATATTGTTAGAAAATTAGACTCTCTGGATTAAAAATCTATTAAATTTATTAAAACATATTTTTATAAAATTAATTCTCGAATTATTTGATATCAGACTTCAATGATTAACCCCGATTATATATTTGCTTCAAACCACTGGCTTATAATCGTATTTTATTATTTAAATCGTATTTTATTATTATCTATTTTATAATGAAATTTAATTATCAACCCCGAAATTTTGGTATTTAGGTTTATATAATTATGTTCAAAGTATCCGCTTATAATTTAATAATTGCCCTGTTAAATGAGCCTGTTTATAATAATAAACTCTTTCTAATTTAATTATGTTAATATTTTATTTTAAATATTTAAACAATGTCACAATTTGTGAACTCTAAATAATTAATTAAATAATGAACTCTTTATAATTTGATTAATTTACGTAATTAATTAAATAATTAATTAATTTAAAATTTATTATTAATTAAATTATCTTTATAATTTAATTATGTTAATATTTTATTTTAAATATTTAAAAAATGTCACAATTTGTGAACTCTAAATAATTAATTAAATAATGAACTCTTTATAATTTGATTAATTATCGTAATTAATTAAATAATTAATTAATTTAAAATTTATTATTAATTAAATTATCTTTATAATTTAATTATGTTAATATTTTATTTTAAATATGAAGTGAAATTATTATCATATTAAATAATGAAATGACAGTACTATACGATATTTCTATAAAATAATTCAATTGCACTTGCGAAAATAATTTTTGTTTAGTTTTTGATGAAATATCCATATACGATAAATTTAGGCTCAAATGTAATTTACGAAAAGCTATAAAAATCAAACAAATCAAGTAGAAAATAAATATTTGCCTTTGAATTTAGTACAGCTTAAAATCAACAATTTGTTAAACATCTTTGAAAAATAGAAGCAAAGACAATAATGAGATTGCATAAAATGCAAGATTAACAGAGTAATCTAGCAAGACTTTGAAATAACTAACGAATTCTAAAAGCCATAATCTTTGCAAGTGAAAATAATGCAAAAAATTGTATTCAATTATCAAAAATACGAAACTTGTTTGCGTACCTGATTGAAATAATCTTCAATATTTATACCGGTAACGCAATCATACGGTTCTATCCAATAATCTATTCCAAAATATAACTCATAAGAATGTGATTTTGAGTTTCTAAATAAGTTATGTTTTACGTTTACAACTTAATGTAAATCATACCTTCGATGGAAAACTAATTTCTTTGATGCCTTTGCTGGAAATAAAATATATTGTACTAAACACTTACGTGAATTTTTATTTCCAGGCTAAATACGAAACACTTATGTAGTCTAGAAAAAAATATTATTTAATATGAAATAAATATTTAATTATCAAATTTATATTTTAAATAAGAAATTATTAAATATACTCAATTAATATTTTAATACAAGTTAGCTAATTTATTGGTTTCAGATAATGAAATGACATAAAAAATTAAATTAATAATAAAAATAAAAGAAATAAGTAAAATTAAAATAAAATTAATTATATAAATGTTATATTACATTTAATTTGCAATAATTAATTTTTATAAAGAAATAATATTAATGAAATAAAATTTTTATGTATAAATAGGAGTTAAATTGTATTAAATAATTTGTATCAAATATATATCAAACAAATAATTGCATTTATTTTATAATTAATGTCAATTGTATAATTTTTATAGTGATCGACATATAATAACCAATATTAATCCCAATATTATTAGTAACGATATCGAGGCAAAATTTAAATTATGATAAAATAAAGTTAAGAGCGCAGCAGCGTGAACTATAAGCAATATCAAACGATTTCACTCTAAAAACTCTGCTTTCGAAAAAATACACTGAAGTATTTTAAATACTTAAAATACAAAAAAAACTTTATTTTGTCAGATCAGCTTTAAAAATATCATGTACTAATTGTTTATAGTAAAGGAACTAAATAAATGGTTATCATTACATTAAAGATTAATGCGTTACACTAGTTTGATTACAACCTTTAGATTTACTATACGATAGATTTTGGGATCGTCTAACGAAAGATCCCAACATCTAGCTTGTTTCAACTTTAAATCAATGTTTGATCAAATATTCAATTTTTTAAATGGTAAGTTAAAATTTACCGGATTAAAAATTATACCATAAGCTATTACCTGTGTTTCGATTTCGTATGTAAGAGTCTTTACTCCAGATGAATGAATTCTAGCGATTTGGAAACCCTTTCTTATTTTGGACCTAACATTAACGAAAAAATGTAGGCACAAATTAATAACATGAATATGAGTGTGTAAAATGCCATAACATATGAAATAGGAAACTTCGAATAACTTACTGAGCAATGACATCCAAAATAGATTGTGCAATTTTTTTAGATATTCGGCATCCATCAAGGTTGATAAATGGTCGAATTACAGTGCGGTGATAGTAGAAAGTGGTTAGAGGAGGAGTAATAAGTAGTTTTGACTTGTTATAATCAGCTAATACATCGTGCGACAATCCTTGCTCCATAATATAATTGTAGCTAAAAATATATTGACTTGAATTAAAAATAAAAAGTAAAAATATAAAAATAAAGAATTTGCTGTTTTGATTAATCAATAACTTAATCGGCGACTTAATCGATCAAATAATTGATCACTTAATCGATCAAATAATCGATAATTAATTGGTCAATTAACCAATCAAGAGCAGAAAAAAATCTTGACAAATTTGAAATTTCTAGTAAACTACGTGGGTATTTATTCGTTAATCAATTATTAATAATTTATTCGTTAATCAATTATTCGTAAATCAGTTATTTGTTAAACAATCTAGTAATCACCTAAATAATAAATAATTCATATCTTAACAATGAATTTAATTTGAAATTGTAGTAATTAAAAAATTAATAATTTTAAGGTTAATAACAATAACATTTATATCAGATACATTTATATTAATATATTTTGAATAAACAGAACTTCAGTTAACCCGTCTTCATTTTCGCATATTTAAAATGCTTGCCTGTCTTCGTTATCTGTATAATTATATAAAATAAGAAATCAATTTTGTCATAATTGTTAAAGAAATAAAAAAATATAAAAACATATTTAAAATGGAATAAATTTATTTAGCAATAAATTAACCGATGATAAATATTTAAAAAATATAAAGCAGAAAATTAAGCAAATTTGTAAAACTCTCGACATTTAAAACTCGAAAAGTTTATTTTTAATTTCATATATTATGAACAGTAAAATCAATTACGAAATTATCAGTTGGTCCAGCGGTCTAGAAATCAGTTTGAGATAAAATCCTTCATTCTGTCGCTGTAAGCCGTCTTCACTATGTCTGTATTTACTAGAGAAGTTGCTCGATGTAAATTTGGAGGACGATTGAAATGCTAGCAATCGATTAACCAAGCAGTTCACAATCTAAACAAATATGAAAAATCTCAATCCGAAAAAAAATCATCAATTTACAGAAACGCCTTCGGCAGAATGTATATCAATATTTGAGAATAATCGTAAATTGAAGAAATACTCGTCGCTAGACTGAGATACGGGGCAAATTAGCAGAACTGCTGAAGACAAATTGTTTCTAAATTAATAAGAAAATGTAAAAACATAAGACAGAATTAGTCTAAATATCTGGTTTATTGATCACATTTGGTAAAGAATAAAACTCAAGTAATTTTTTTTGGAAAAACTGCTTACTCTGGAATCTTTTTGACAAATACTTTGTTCTTCACAAGAGTGATTGTAGAAAAATCCGCTAGGAAATTGAGAATTTCCTTTCTTGCATGCATGTAATTTGTATCAGACGATCTCGGCACGGTGTTCTTTGGTTTTGCATTAGAAAACAGCAGAAATCCAACTTTTGATACGGCATTGAGCGAAAACAGGATATTCTTATAATAGAATATCATCGGCCTAGATATCTCTCTGATAAATAAAGATGGACGTTTTTAATGTTAAACTACCAGTATGCTTGATGAATATTGAGAAGCCATTGCCAAATTTCAATCATGTCAATATTTATATCGTGTCTAAATTACAAAACTAATTTACGAAATATAAATTTTTAATTTTAACAAATAATTATCGATCACAAACGATAATAAACGAAATCCGATTTTGAAATATCTATAATTAAATATCTAATATTATAATTAAATATCAATAATTAAATATCTAATATTATAGTTAATATAGTTATTATAGTTAATTTTGGTAATTATAGTTATGTTATTCACGTATCATTATTATCGATTTAATGATAATAAAACTAGAAATAAAATTTACGTTTGATCGCATCATTTACATGGTGCGATCAAACGATCATCTTTTACAGTTTTATTGTTAATTGTGAAAGCATCTTTGGTAATTTGGTATTATTGGAAGCTATTAATTATTGTTATTGACATTATTAGTTTCGTGTAAACTTAAATACCAAAGTTAGCAATAAATATAACTTAATTTAAACTTCTAATCAGCTTTGAAAACGTTTTAAGCCACTTGCTCCTTAATTATATTTATATATAGCGTTCCTTCAGTCGTTCTGTCGTTTTCTCAAGACTAACAAAACAGATATTGGAACAAAACAGATATTCTTCATTGCATAAGCAGTTTGAATAAACATAAGTATAGATTTAAGTATATATAATAATATTTATATTAAGTTAATATTCATTTAAGTTTCTTTTAAGAAGAAGCCTTCAAAATATAAATACATACTATTTTATATAGTACTCTTTATACAAATCTAGGTTTAGTAGATATTAAAGAAGCGTTAGTAAAATTAATTAATCTTATATTCGGAAAAAGATATACATATATATGTATAATAATTATAACGCCTATCTAACAAAAATTAAACCATCAAGTAAATATAAATATATGGATAAAATTGAATTAATAAAATCCTTTAATATTTTGATAAATCAAAATTATTTAAAGGTAGGGACATCTATATTTAGACAAGTAAAATGTGTTTCAATGGGTGTTAATAGTAGCCCAATTATAGCTGACTTATTTCTAAGCTTTATGGAATATAAATTTGTTCATAACTGTGTAAAAACTAAATCTAAACAATATAAATATATGAAATATATGTTTCGATACATTGATGATATATGTGTATTTAATTCTAATAATTTTTATTCAATTAGTGAACAAATTTATCCAGAAAGCCTTATTCTTAATAAAGTCAATATTGATGATAAAGAATGTGTATATCTAGATATAAACATTAAATTAACATTAACTAAAACTACTATTAATTTATATCGTAAAGATGACATATTTAAATTTACAAGAAACATATTTTTGCATGAGCATTCATGCATACCATATAATATAAAATATAATACATTAAATAATGAAATTTTAAGAATTGCAACAATTTGTAACGATATTGATTTTCTTCAAAATCATTTTAATAATTTAATAGATGGATATTTTAAACTGCGTTACTATAAATAATAAAATAAAACAGAAAATAGTCAAATGTATAAATCAGCAAAATAATATTAAAAATATATTTAAACTATTTAGTATAAATAATAAATCATATTAGATAATTGACTCAACGTATTTTATACGATATATAAATAACGATAAATAATAAATAATTATATAAGATTTTATACAACTTATATTTATATCCATTCAAAATTTATAATTTTAAATAAATTTAAACTCTTAAAACTAATATTAATGATAAAGAAAGTATATATCTAGATATAAACGTTAAATTAACATCAATTAAAACTACTTTTAATTTATATCGTAAAGACAACATTTAAATTTACAAGAAACATATTTTGTTGATATATGTGTGCATGATATTCAGACAAGTAAAAGGTGTTCCAATGGGTGGTAATAGTAGCCCAATTATAGCTGACTTGTTTTTAAGCTTTATAGAATATGAATTTGTTCATAACTGTGTTAAAAACTAAATCTAAACAATATAAATATATGAAATATATGTTTCGATATGATGATGCATGTGCATTAAACGCGAATGTATAAATTTACAACAGAAAATATTAAAAAATATATAAAAACCCGATTTATAAAGATATAAAATTTATAGGAAATATATATACATATATTTTATTAAAAACACATGAAAATAATTTTTTTAGTGTTTATCATAAATTATAAGATGTGATATATCCGGTGTTTTAATAATAAATATATGATAAACGTATAAGAAAGTAATAATTTCTGGTAAATATTTATAAGCTTTTTAATATTCCTACTAGAGTACAATGTAGAAAAAATAAAATACAATTCTTGAAATAATGGGAATATCAAACACGATGTTTACATTAGCTAAATTTAATAAAACACTTAATATATTTACTAAAATAGCTTAAGACTAAAATTTATATGTAACTATTTATACATCATACTTGTTAATATGTATCAATGTCTCGCTAGGAACCAATCCATTAGCGCTTTCCGTAAAAATCGATGAAGCCTTGCATACAATACTGGTAAGTGCATTTATCGACTTATGCACATCAGTATTTGAAAATTTAAGAGTAAACCTGTCTGCTTCACAAAGTCTGAATAGAAGAAAGTAATAAAATATTTAATTTTTGAAAACAATTATATAAGAATGATTGATCAAAACAGTGTAAATATCAGCGAAATTTGAATTGAATATATTGTCTAATTGAAATACATATTTATATTGTGTTTATAGAGAGAACTGATCTCTAAAACTTGGCCTAACATCACTATTCAGGCGCCATAAGATATCTTTTTAACGAAGAGCATACTAAAATACAGTCGAAAAAAAGAAATTCTGAAGACGATAAGCATTTTGAAATTGAGAAAAACAAAGCTGAAAATTGATGGAAGAGATCTATATTAAAGAGTGGCGGCCGAAAATAAATCGAAAGTATCACAAACACGTTAAATATTTTTAAAAAAATTTTATTAGAAATAATATTTATAGAAAAATATATATCATATTAGAAATAATATGATATCTTTTTGTGGAAAAGTGGATGTCAAGGAATATAGTAAATTTATCAGACTCTAAGTGCTTCTTCGTGTCTTGTAAAAGTGAAAAATATTACAAATATACTAATTTGTATATTATAACAGTATAAAAAAAAACAAATAATCCAAAGTCTATGAAGTTTTCTATTTTAAAATCTTATCAATATAAAAATTTATAAGTAAAACAAAATAATGTTCAATGTGCTTTCTTGTATAAATCTGAAATTATATAATCTGAAAATATAAACATATGAAATATTATATATGAAAAAGTGTTAATATTTTATATGTTAATAATATTAATATGTTAACACTGTGCAGCTAGGTGCCAGTCGATTAAGTATTAAACTGGCATCTATTGCCGATCAGCCTTTTCAAGGAGCAGCCCAGGCATGTTCGAGATTCGTCGATCAACGGCTAAATAATTGGCCAGCTTGCATCAGCCGGAGAGATAGTTCTTTTATAGACTGTTTCCCTCCAATGACTCCAACGGCGGATTAGGCAATGGACGAAATGGGGGAAGAGAGTCACGGAGGCCTGATCAATTGCAGTAGTGATATTGAATCATCAAAAGATATCGAAAACGGGAGATAGCCGAGCAAGCAAAATCACTCCGATGACTCCAACGGCAGATTGGACAATGGACGAAAAGGCAGAAAAGAGTCTCGGAGACCTGTCTCCTTACAGTAGCGATGTTGTTTCACCAAAGGATATCGGGAACGAGAGATAGCAGAAAAACAAGCCAAGACAATGAAAATGACAAGCAACACGTCTACAAAATATAAATTAAGTGCGAAGAACAATGGTCAACTCATCACTGTTCGGATGATTTTTCATTGTCGGGTGCGTGTAACCAGACAGTTGTACGGAAATATTAACATGATAATTAAATTAAAATGGGCGAGATTTAAATTATAATTATAATTGTGATTGTCATTATAATTGTCATTAGAATTATATTATATAATTACATATTATTTCTTCTATTATATGTCAATATAATATTAATATTATAATATTAATATTTAATATTATAAGATTAAATATTAATATTTAATCTTATAATTGAGTAACATATCATTACATTCTTGAAATAGTGAGATGCCAAACTCGATGCATGTACTTGCTTAACTTAATAAAACACTTTACATATATAATAAAATAATTTTTATACTTC
>WNNJ02002952.1:0-10709 GCA_012934845.2 Pomphorhynchus laevis | reverse complement strand
ATGGTTCTGATATATATACTGAACGATTTTTTTGATTTTTTTCTTGTATTTATTTGTTTTTTATGTGAACGGTCAAAACAGCCTTATGGCTATGACCTGTATTAATAATAATATCAATGATTAAAATTGATTTTTAGCTCACTTTATTCATAAACAATTTCTTAAAAAAATTAAATGCCGTATTTTTCCCACTGCATTTTTAATCTGTTCACATAGATATTGTCAACACACGGTATGTCTATCATCAGTTCCTCCTGATGACATATTATCCTTATTCTGATAAATCGCCCGTTATTAGTCAATTCAGAAAAATTGATTTTTATTTCAAATTTCAATTTTGAATTTTATCTTTATATAAATTATATAAAATCTTATATTATTTAAAATCTTATATTATTTTATTATAATTTTTTATTTATAAATAATATAAAATACGTAAGCTCAGCTAGCTGATCTGAATTGTTCAAAAGTGTCTAGCGTCAGATGTTCAATGAAATAACGAACAACAGAAATCGGTTGTTCAACAGAAATTACGAACAACGGCATATGTAATGGTATATAACCAAGCGGAAATTCGAAAATCGTGATCCAGTTTAAAATACTCGAAAATATCGTAACGCTCAGCATTATATTACACTTTTTAATGGCTCGATTTTCTTGTTTAATTTTTTACTTGCCAAACTGATTCCATTTTATTTTCATATTGCTGCAAGGACCGTCGATATAATCTTGATAATCAGGTAAATTAAATGCGCACAGATCCGTGCCGTTGACAATACCGACTTCTCGCATAGTTCTAGTGTCGGATGCCGTTAAAGGCGCTGTACCGTCATGCTTGTTGACAATTGAATCGGATCCCTTGAATCCATGAGGAACGCAGTCAATCTTTATAGAGTCATAATGCATAGTTGCAAAAGGCTTTGGGACGGGTGATGCGCCGCAAGTTTGTGACGAATCGGTGCTACTTGCAACGCTGTTTATCCGTATGATAAAATCCGCAATC
This sequence comes from Pomphorhynchus laevis, assembly GCA_012934845.2. Classification (NCBI taxonomy): domain Eukaryota; kingdom Metazoa; phylum Acanthocephala; class Palaeacanthocephala; order Echinorhynchida; family Pomphorhynchidae; genus Pomphorhynchus; species Pomphorhynchus laevis. The sequence continues at coordinate 9,706 of WNNJ02002952.1, read as the reverse complement.
GTCATTTCCGGGTCAATATTGCGGATAACAATTGTCCAGGTATTACGGTAAATAAACGATCTAATCAGACGCACACAAAGTGTGTAAGATAATGCAGGGGCATCAACAGCGAAAACTGAAGGCTGCGTTGTTGAGGTGCAGACTGGATCTGTAGCCACTTTGTTTGATACCGACAAATGAAGTGATTGAGAGGGGGTTGATGACATTGTAATTACAAATCGCGCTTGCCGGGAATATATGTTTCCTTATTATAAGGAATAAAGGAGAAAAATACTGAATAAGTTCGATCTACAAAAATAATAATACTGATCTACAAAAATAAGCTCAATGTTTAAGTTATCAGTGCATTATTAATTCTAAAAAATAAAAATTAAGACAATTATAACATTTTCTTTACCATCATATTTAGTTAGGTGTTCCAATTGGAGGTAATAGTAGCCCAATTATAGCTGACTTGATTTTAAGCTTTATAGAATATGAATTTGTTCATAACTGTGTAAAAACTGAATCTAAACAATATAAATATATGAAATATATGTTTCGATACATTGATGATATATGTGTATTTAATTCTAGCAATTTTTATTCAATTAGTGAACAAATTTATCCAGAAAGCCTTATTCTTAACAAAACCAATATTCAATGATAAAGAAGGTGTATATCTAGATATGAACATTAAATCAACATTAACTAAAACTACTATTAATTTATATCGTAACGATGACATATTTAAATTTACAAGAAACATATTTTTGCATGAGCATACCATATAATATAAAATATAATACATTAAATAATGAAATTTTAAGAATTGCAACAATATGTAATGATAGGCATACCTATAAAAATAACATCAAGCAGAAAATATAAAATAAATCAACACAATAATATAAAGAATAAATTTAAATGTGGCAAATTTTTATGGATGGATAATAAATAATATACTTTGTATTACAATAAGATACTAGATAGTTTTATCAGAGGAAATGCATCATAAGCATGTATTTGGCCTCGCTGCTATGTCGGGTAGAGGAATTAGGGGCCGAAACCTGATAGCATAGCAGTTCCTCCTGATGACCTCTAATTCTTATTTTGATATAACGTCTGTTATTTAAAAGTCAATTCATAAAAATGAAGATTATTTTATTATTATTAATGTTTCAACAGCACATAAAAGCATGGCTTAATTGGCTGGTTCACTGCAGAAAAAAGGAAAATATAATAAAAGTATCACAAATACGGAAAAGCAGCTTTCCCCATGACATCCTCCATCCGTAATTTCTTTTTGAATTCGTTGATATTGCTACTGCACACTGTTAACTCTCCAAGCCTATTCCACAGAGATACAACTCGCCGATCAAATTGGACAGCTCGTAATTTTCTTATCCTTTCACGTCGCAGGGTTAAACCATGGCCTCGGAGGATATTGGATGAGCGCAAATGAAGACAATCTCGAAGTGGATGATCCAAATCATTAAGAATTTGCCAGACCATACTCATATCGATGTACCGGCGGGTCCACGTGACAGTCTCAAGTCTAAGTGCTTTTAATCGATCAGGGTACGACAAAAATTTCAGTTGCGGTGCTAGCTTGGTAGCTCTATGAAGTACCCTCTCTGAACTAATATGTTCTTTTGAATTTTGGGGATACACACGGCGCAGCATATAGAAGACGGCTCAACACATGAGCAAAGATTAGCGGACGTAGGGCAAATTGATTGAGTGCAATGAAAGTGCGTCGAAGTTGACCGATTATCCCCAACGCATTTGAACAAGCATGTTCAGTATGTGTGACGGTACTCAAATCACTGTTTATCCACACTCCCAAGTCCTTATATTTGTTCACTCGTTCTATATCACTGCTTTGAAAGCTATAATTAACTAAAGATTGAGCATTTCCGCCAATTTAAATTTCAATTTTTTACTTTAACTTGATTTAAATTATAAAAAATCTTATAACAATTATTTATTTTATTATTTAATTATTAAATTTTGATTTAGCATTATTATGTTGTATTTATTTTATAATTATATAAAAAATGTAGACTCAGTTAGCTGATTTGATTTGTTCTACTAACATGTTATTATTGCTCTATGGACTTTGTTTTTCCGGTAATATGACCTCTGTCAGAAATACTGAAACTATGTATTATTGGTTATGACTTCACTATTATTTTTTCTTATTTTCAAACAAGTTTGGTGAATTATTAATTCTTAAAAAAGGGAGAAGTTTGCATCCCGAGGTGTTTACACTTTAAAATGTAAACTGCTTCACGTGATCACGTTTAAGAGACCAGGTAATGGCCAATAGCTAGGTCGCGTAGCGCGTGGAGTGAAGGTGGTAGGTCTTTATAGATCTTGTTCCAGCCTGCAACCGCCTTAAGCAAGGCAGCCCCCTGTCAGATGCTGCTGGATGGCCGTTGTAAGTTTAGTCTGAGTCGATTAAACTAGGTGTCCACACCGAATAAGCTACGTTAAAAATTATGACTTAAAAGTTACATGTACTCAACAATATTGGAAAAATACATAAGTACTAATGATTTCAATTTTAGATCTTTTAAATGTAACAGAAAAAATTGTATAGTTTGTGATGTTATAAATAATAATAATTGTATCGTAAGTAATACGACAAACAAATGTTTTTCATTAAATATTAATAATAATTGTAACTGCAATACCGCAGGTGTAGTGTATCTAATACAATGCACATGTGGATTGCAATATATAGGAAAAACATATCAAATGTTAAAAACTAGGTTTAGGCAACACATATATAATATACAGCATAATAGTCAAACTATATTTCATAAACATATGAGATTAATAGGACATGATATTAAAAACTGTAAATTATTTATTTTAGAACATATTATCGAAGAAAACATATCAATCTTAAATCAAAAACTATTAGAAAAAGAAGATTTTTGGATTGAAACGCTTAATTCCATGTACCCATTAGGATTAAATGACGTGGTACAAGAAATTGGCAGAAGTAGTATAATACATAATAAACAACTATATTATAATAATCCGGTTAGACGCAAGCCAAGAAATCATGATGATAAAAGGAATTAAGAAAAATAAACTTAAAATATTAAAAAAGATATGTATATAAATGAACGATTAGAAATATTAAAACAACTTTTAAGAGATAATAAGCTAAAAGATCTTTATGTAAATATAAGAAGTTTTTCTAAAGATATCATATGTTCAATAAATCAAAAATTAATTAACGACTATGATAGGCTAAGTTGTATAATAGACAGTTATTGTAATACAAAATACTATAATCATACAATAAATGTAAATAATAACAATAGAAAATATACATTAACCATAAACTTCATTAATTAATGTATAGATAACATAAATATAGCCGGACTTTTAAATAATTCTAAAAGTAAAGAAATAATCGGGTCAGATTTAAGTAAATATATTTCTAGAATAAGGTACAAACTCCTACCACCATTAGGACGAAAAATTTGTAATTATAATAAAGAATTAAAATCAATATGTAACGATAATATTAGAAACATAATGGAAACAGAATGCAATTGTAAAAGTCTTAGTTTTGATAAAATAAATGAACATATATGTACCCATAATCTAGAATTAATTGAAAATTGTGAATTAAGAAAGCTGCTATCAAAAGGGTATAAATATAGATTAAATAATAACAACGACAAAAATAAAATTTACAATTCGTTATGTAAAGTAAATGCCTACTTTAGTAAGCTGATTAATAGTGAAAGCTCGAATATATCTAAGATAAACATTTGAAAGGATTATATATTTGATAAAATAAAAAATAAAATGAAAATAACAAACAATTACAAAAGGAAAGATAAAATTAATAAGGATATGTATAAAAAACTTACTAAATTAAAGGATAACTATATAATAACAACTATTGATAAAGCTAGTAATAACTTTGTCTTCATATGCAAAAAGCTTTATTATGATATACTAATGAAAGAGGTTAATTCTAATGATTTAAATGTAAATCCAACATATGAAAGTAGTGAGTTGAGTTTAGAAACAATTACAAGTCACTGTTCTATAATGGATAAAAAGGGTATAAAGGTTGAATCAGATATAAAACTATACCTATATAATATTGGAATCCAAAATTACATAAAAATCCAATAAAACCTAGGTTCATATGTAGTGCGTTTAAATGTACATTAAAACCACTTTCTGTTTATATGAATAAAATACTTAAAGTAATTAAAGCACATTTTAAAAAATATTGCAAGATAATCGAAATTAATACTGGTATAAAACACTATTTCAGTATTAATTCTACAAAAGAATTTTTAGAATAGACAAAAGGAATAAATTTTCAAAATATAAATACATACGATTTTAGTACTCTTTATACAAATCTAGGTTTAGTAGATATTAAAAAAGCGTTAGTAAAATTTATTAATCTTAATTCAGAAAAAGATATACATATATATGTTATAATAACTATAACGCCTACCTAACAAAAATTAAAACATCAAGTTAATATAAATATATGGATAAAATTGAATTAATAGAATCCTTAAATATTTTGATAAATCAAAATTATTTAAAAGTAGGGACATATATATTTAGACAAGTAAAATGTATTCAAATAAAAGATAATAGTAACCCAATTATAGCTGACTTGTTTTTAAGCTTTATAGAATATAAATTTGTTCATTACTGTTTAAAAAATAAATCTAAATTATATAAAGATATAAAATATATGTTTCGATATATTGATGATATATGTGTATTTAATTCTAATAATTTTTATTCAATTAGTGAACAAATTTGTCCAGAAAGCCTTATTCTTAACAAAATAAATATTGATGAAAAAGAAAGTGTATATCTTGCCCAACTTTCCTGGCCCACCATCCACATCCGCATCAAACTCTGCCTTCTTATCGTAACTTTTCGTGTCATCGCTGTCGGCTCCCCATCGTTCATTAACCTTCCTTTCTTAGACGACACTCGCTCCACCTCTCTATCACTGCGTTTCCGTCATACCATCTTACTCCATGTTCCTAATTACTCTAACAACTATGGTCTTCGATCCTTCCTCGTCGCCTCCTCACTCGCCTGGAATAAACTCCCTCTCGACGTCCGCCGCGCTCCTTCCTTTAGCAAATTCAAAACCTCCTCCGTTCACACCTTCTCGACACATGATTAACATTTTTGTTTCGCTGTGGTCATGTAAGCGTGCGCTGGCACGCATTTGCCAGGTTAAATATTTTTTTATACCTATATATGAACATTAAATTAACATTAACTAAAACTACTATTAATTTATATCGTAAAGATGACATATTTAAATTTACAAGAAACATATTTTTGCATGAGCATTCATGCATACCATATAATATAAAATATAATACATTAAATAATGAAATTTTAAGAATTGCAACACTATGTAATGATATTGGCCTTCTTCAAAATCATTTAAATAATTTAATAAATACATATTTTAAACTAGGTTACTGTAAAAATAACATCAAGCAGAAAATAGTAAAATATATAAATCAACACAATAATATAAAGATTAAATTTAAACTCTTAAGTGGCAAATTTTTATGGATGTATAATAAATAATATACTTTGTATTAGAATAAGATACTAGATAGTTTTATCAGACGAAATACATCATTAGCATGTATTTGGCCCTGCTGCTATGTTGGATAGAGGAGTTAGTGGCCGAAACCTAATAGCATAGCAGTTCCTCCTGATGACCTCTAATTCTTATTCTGATACAACGTATGTTATTTATTAGTCAATTCATAAAAATGAAGTTTATTTTAAATTTCATTTTTTTTATTTAACTTGATTTAAATTATAAAAAATCTTAAAACGATTATTTATTTTATTATTTAATTATTAAATTTTGATTTAGCATTATTATGTTTTATTTATTTTATAATTATATTAAATACGTAGACTCAATAAGCTGATTTTATTCGTTTATATAAATTAGATTTACATCTTTATGGTATTGTAAAAGAAACATTTATTAATAAAATATTCATGATTAAATGTTTATTATACTCAACATTTGAAAATTATTTCTCCTGTTTTAATATGACACGATCTGCTATATTAAAATATAATTCGATCAAAAAGACCTAAAATACCTAGTATTGAGCAATATAATAAATACTAAGGTTTTGAAATCGCAATAGTTTCTGCGATTAATCGCAGTAGTCTAACATCTTATGGGTTATCTATTCTTTCCTCTACGTCCCTCATCCCTTGGTATTTCCCAATTCGAACGTGTTTCCTATTGTTAATTATCTCACTTGGGACTTCAATTCTACAACTGTCTTTCTCTCGATCCCTTCGTTCGCTACAAAACCGTATTTGCAATATTCTACTTTGAGACCTTCGCCGAATTAGGAATTCGCTTGACTTTAACTCATGTCACTCTCTTATATCTAGCCTATTGTTTCCCTAATATTGCCTCAGTATTTTTGCATTCTGTTCTAAATCCTCTCTTATTAATCTCCAGCGCATTGTAAAATTTCGCCGTGCATAATACTCTTTCGTCTCTACCATTTTGATTACATCTAGCCTTTTCTAAACTCAACTTGCTGACAACGGAAAAACGCATTTTGTTCCGGAATAAACTACCTCCTGCCATCCGCTCAACTGTCTCCGAGTAATACGGACGCCACCATATGCTAGGAGCATTGGAAGCGGCGATTTCAAAAATTTCTTGCGTCCATCTAAATTTTTTAGCGACGAAAACAAATTAGATGATCTATTGAACCACGTGGCTCCTAGTATTTATCGATACATAAATGATATCGACTCTTGACGAATCAATTAAATTAAATAGCCCTCTTTAATCAATTAAATTAAAGAGGGCTCTGGAGAGGCAAAATATATTCAATGTGTTCTTGCGTAAATTCTGCGAAAGCAGCCCTAACCGAGTGTTATTCATTCCGCAAAAATATATACAACCGGACTGAAAGTCTCATTTGCAACTGCTGATTTAGCAGAGGAATATCACAACATTTTCAACTCGGCATTGGCCGATTTTGGTGAAATTAGCCCTAAGCCAACACTAGGAACAGTCAAAATTTCTAACCATCCTTGCAACCTCGAGGAATCCGACATATCACAGCTCGAAAAGACGTTTAAGATTATTAATTTTCGCGCTATCAATAGCAAGTCTTGTTAACCAATTCCAATTGGATTTAAATAAATAAATAAAGATTTTCTTAATACTAAATAAACATTCCCCGATGGGGGAGACAATAAGGAAGAAAAATTACAGAAAAGAAAAGTAGTCAAAGTAACATAACTTCACTAACTTCTTCAGGTCTCCTCCATGTTTATAGCTCTAGGGGAATCTGATCCCTAGAACCGATCCAGCACGCCGCCTTACGAGTGAACCACCCGGGGTCTGCCACCCCCCGAAGGATCCACTCGCGACGGACGATGTCAGGTAAGCGGGACACGAGTAGCTTCAAGAACATTAGTCTTTGCTCAGGGGGACGTCCTCTCGAGAAGAAGACTAACCCCGAAATAGCCCAGGTGCCCCAAAGGCGCACCTGAGTTACCTCCTTTAATGACAGATGTTGGGCCCGTTTCAGGGCCCATCTAGCTCTCTTCAGGATACGTTTAAGTCTATCCAGGTCAGACTTGGCCGACCAGTTCACGGTCACAGTGAACCCAAGGTATCTTACTCGACTAGTGAAGGAGGGGATTTGGTCGTTGGGCATAATGGAGGATAAGGCAGAGATTGCTAATCTCTTAAGCTTTTTCCTCGTCGCAGGGGCGCCATGAAAAACTACCACCTGCGATTTGGCGGAGTTTACAATAAGATTGGACTGGGGAAGCTGGTCTTTTAATCTTAAAAAGAATTGGCTGATGTCGGAGACTACGTCTTTGCACCTACGTCCAGTGAATAGGGCTGTGGTATCATCAGCATATACCACAAGACGTTTTTCACGTTTGAAAATTTTGAAAAGTTGTATGGAGGCAGCAAGATATAAGATAGGAGAAAGTGGGGAGCCTTGAGGCACTCCTGTAATGGGGTAGAACTGACTCGCATCAGGGTCGTCTTCATAGTAGAACCGCTTGGTATACAGCAGTATCTCCACCCTGTTAACAATTCTCGCAGGCAACCCTAAGGACCTAAGAGAAGAGATAACGAAGGGAATGGAGATACGGTCAAATGCAGCCGAAAAGTCTAAGAAAACAGCCACAACTAATTGATGACGGTTCTCCCGACAGAACTGCTGCACCTCACATACTGCAGAATGTACCGAGCGCCCTTTAACGAACCCATGAAAACCAGGTGGGATTAAGTGATGCCTAGTTAAATGGTCGCGGATTCTACGCGCAAGCGCTTTTTCGTAGATCGAAACGAGGGAATTTTGTATCGAGATGGGCCGCAGGTCTTTTGGAGAGCGAACAGGATTTCTCTTATGGATAAAAATTCTCTTACTAATATTGATGCCTGCTACATCAGAAGGTGATGCTAAAAGCATGGTGACGGCCACTTCTCTCCTTTGATCGGCAGTCAGAAGCTGACAGACCCGAGAAGAGAGTGGAGCGATGGTTTTGGAGGTGCCCGGAAGAGGCCCCCAGGCGTTGAGAATCTCAGGAACTGAGACATCCCTACTCCTGAAGTCTCCCCAAGGCGGGATTGGTTGCGGTGATTGCGTGGCTCCATAATTATGTAGGGCTAGTGACTCTTCCAAAACTTTATCCAGACCGATACTGCCTATCCAACCAGAAGCTCTCTCCTTCCAAGAGACAGACTTCTCTTTCTTGAATATCTTCCAGAAGGAAGACCGGGCTGGATTAAGGGAAGCAATGCTAGCCCTATCCTTACCCAGCTGGAACCTATATCTAGTGCTCCAGTATTCTTTCGAGAGAACCTGACGCGCAGAAGCAGAGAGATTGGGTGAATGAAGCAGGTGTGCAAGGGTCTTGAGTTTTGTCGGAGTGGGGCAATAAATTCTACCTTTATAGGTAATTGATAAAATCCCGGTAGCTTGCGAAGAGAGGTAGGTATTAAATTCGGTCAGACTCTCATTCCCTATTCGGGGGAAGCGGCTGATAGCTGCCTGGAAGACTGCCACTCTGATTGGATCAAAGCAGAATCTCCGGCGAAGCAGCGTATCCTCCTCAATCCGCCAACGAATAAGGTCATGAGAGGTGGTCAGATGTTGACGCGACTGTTCAGTACAGAAGGGCTTAAGCAGCCACCTCTCATGAATCAGTAGAAGGTCGAGGAGTGAGTTTGTTGTTGAGCAATGAAAGGTGGGGGATGGTGGTTTGTGAATGAAGTACCGGTTCCTGGCTCTGCGGTGTGCAGCATTAATCCAACGACCAGTTCTGTCGTTGAAATCGCCTAGTATCATGTCGTAGCCGCTGTCAAGGATATTATCCAGGATGTCCCGATTCTTGTGAATCTCCCCTGGACGAATATAGACATTGGCCAGACTGAAGCGTTTACCGTTCTTACAGAGTGAAACTACCAAACAAGACAGGGCTGGACAAGAATAATTTAATAGGAGGGACGATCTTAAGGAGCATTTAACTAGGGTCAAGAGTCCTTGAGATGAAGAGGAGTGAGGCGGGGTTATATAAGGAGTAAAGTCTGAACAGATGTGCTTAGGGATAAATCGAGTAATGTCCTCGGGTCGACGGATAGACCGCGTCTCCTGAAGGACTATAACATCAGCATCTC